>JAABOM020119928.1:0-22715 GCA_011800125.2 Solanum clarkiae | reverse complement strand
AAAATTTGAATTTTTCATAAATTTTTTTTATTTTTTTTATGGGGGAGGAGGGGAGGGGGTTTGGGGGATGAGGGTCCGAGGTAGAGTAAAAAAATTTATATTTTACAAAATTTGAATTTTTCGTAAAATAATTTTTAATTTTTTTTTATGGGGGAGGGGGTGGGGTGGGGTGAGGGAAGCTTGGATGAGGGTGCAAGGTGGAGTAAAAAAAAATTAAATTTACAAAATTTAAATTTTTCGTAAAATAAATTTATTTAGGCCAATCACAAATAGTTCTTTTACTTTTTCTTTAAACTATAAATAGGTAGAATAGTGTCAGATGACGTGTCATTTTTTCTTTGAAAAAACATAAATAGGTAGAATAAGTTTATGAAGTGGCATAGCGAGATTGGACATAAATTCCACGTCAGAGCGAGTGTATCTCATGCACTTGGGTGCTGGACAGTTGTTCCTACTTGATAAAAAACGGTAAGTTGGAGTGTCTATTTGTGCACTTTGAAAGTTTGAATTCCAAATTAAAATTTTGCTCCAAGTTTAGGTGTCAATTTATATATTGTGCCAAAAGAAGATGGGTGTTTTGTGATTGTTCCTTTAGGAGGATCATCACAAATAGGGTTGGGTATGTCGAATTGAATTAAAAGTTTTAGTAATTTAATACCTGATACGGTATTTGTAAGTAAGATTTTATAATTATGATATTTGAATTTGGTACAATTTAGTATTTGATATTTTCTAAATACTTAATTATTATTTTTTTAATGAAGGTTATATATTAATATTCGTTACTCATTAGTACAAGTTCAAAGAGAATTAAGATTAAACATTGTATAAATTATAGAAATTTCATACTTTATAGAGATAATTTCATAGAATTTCGACTCTTTTCAAAATTACGAAAAATTTCATGTTTTTGGTGATACGTCAATACATCATATTCTAGGTGATACATGCGTTTTCTTGGTAAAAAATAATTTTGTTGTGCTAAACATGGAGTTGTTACGCTAATTCAAAATTAATTCTAAGAATCACACTTAAATGTTTCAAATTTTAAACCAAATGGCTGAATATGCGCAACAGAAAATATTTTTGTTAATTGGAAAAGTTACTGGATAGAAGAGTCATTAAAAAAAATCAAAACAAATACCATGTTTGTTTTGCACAAATTTGAAAAAGATGAATGTGTCAATCTTGCTACGATATTTAGGAATTTAGAAAAATGATGTGCAGTATTCAAGGTACAAGAGTGATGGGATTGTTGCGGGAGAAAATATTTCGTCTGTTAATCTTAAAGCCGCCATCATCGCTGAGTTAGTATTGGATGAACGGAGACAAAGGTTAATAATCCAGTATATCATGGAAGGTAATGCATCACCAATCACCATTCGTAATGACATGAATGTAAAGCTTTATGTTTAAGTGAAGAAAAAGAAATCAGTTTTTGGTATGTATGTACTTTGTATTGATATTGTTGATTTAACCGGTGGAGAGTTACAGGTTGTCGACACATTTAAGGGGTCGATTGATTGTGTTGATATTCGACAGAACGAAGCTGATATTATTAGTTTGGTTGAAACAGATGTTGTTAGTTCTTGTTGTGAGATGTATGTATCGAACGTCGACATTGGTTCAAGTAATGTCGAGATTAAGGAAAAACAAACGTTTAAGGACAAAGCTACGTTAATTGAGCTGATGGAGAAATACAAAATCAACAAGGGATTCAATTTTAAGGTGAAAAGATTTGATACTAAAAATATGATCCCTTATTGCTAATCATATATATTCATAGTTTTTCTTTTTTTAAAGATGACTAAGCTTTTCATTGTATTAATTAGAATGGTATCAACATTTAAGTTGTGATGGTTATTTTTAATTTTGATATTGTAATATAAAAAATAATATCATCTGTGTATCATCATGTTAATCTATTAATTTTTTTTGTATCAATTTAATTGTTTCATTTTCCTTGCGTAAATCAGGTATTATTATATCATTGTATAATTGTTATTTGTTTATGCATGTATCAGTTATTGTTTATTCATTTACTACAGTCTGATTCTTGCAGTATGTCTTTGTGGCAATAAATGTATTAGTATTATTGTTGTTTAGAGTCAGTTGTTTTGGGTGATATTTTGTATCAAAGAAAATCTCGTGTCATTCTTTCAAGCATCTAAGTTTCTCTTTTGTATCATTGTATACTTAATATTTAGTTGTACATGTATCAGTAAGGTTTAATAGTAGGCAATATTTGTTTCTGATATGTTTGTGTTTGAATATCATGTATCATTGATAAATCTTGTGCTTTAATTTTCTAATTTTTTAATTTGTATTAGTATTTAATAATATGTAGATTACTTTGAAAATTTTTTGATTTGAATGTATAATGATTTATGTATCATGTAGCTATATGCTGAGATGTTTACGAACGACTGTGCTTGGAGTATGAAGGCTTCGTGCAGGAAGAACATAGGCGTGTTCGAAATAAGACACTTCAATGACGTACGCAAATGTCCAATGAGAAAGAGGATACTGAACAATGTGGAAGCAACGCTATCATTTATTAGTAGTGTCACTACGCCCAAGTTGGTGAATCATAAGAGAAGTCACACTCCAAATGATATTGTCGAAGATGTTAGAGCTGCCTTTGGACAGAAAATTTCATATCAAAAAGCGTGGCGTACTAAGAAACGAGCACTGAAAATGTTGAGGGATAAATCTGCCGACGGATGTAGACAGATGCCTCTATATATACATATGCTGAAAATTGTCTACCCAAATTCTTATATAAGAATGAAAAAATCTGCAGAGTACTAGATCATGTACCTCTTTATAACATTAAGACCATTGATGAGAGGGCTCCAATTCTGTAGACCAATACTGGTGGTGGATGGTGCTCATCTAAGTGACGCTTATAAGGAAACTTTTTTATTGGCTAGCACGCTCGACGGTGCAAGTATTGTAGATTTTTAGTTTATTGTGAACTTGATTTCTAATTAAAACATGTATCAGTACTATATCATACTACTAACAGATTGTATATTTATTAAAAATCCAAAATGAAAGTTGCATATTGTCGCTACCATATGGTGTTGTAGATACAGAAACTGATGCATCGTGGACATGATTTTTTGGGCAGTTCTGAAATGCTTTTGGAGTTCGGGATAAGATGTGTGTTATATCGGATCGAAACAAAAACATAATCAAGAGTGTAAGTATTGTTTTTCCAAATGTGCCGCATTATGCATGCATCTGACATGTTTGAAAAAATGTTTACACAAATTACAGGAAGAACAAAGATATTTTAAGCAACATGTATTATGCCATGACAAAATGTTACAAAAAGGAAGACTTTGATAGGATTATGGTGAAAGTGAACAAAATTGATTACAGGGTAAAGGAGTACCTTGAAAATATTGGGTATGAAAAATGATACAAGTACATGCAACAGTTAATAGGGGGAGGATGATGACTTCAAACATAGCAGAATGTACAAATGATTGTCTTGTGAGGCCAGACAGTTACCTATACTTAATTTCTTGGAGAAAGTTAGGTTAATATTTACTATATGGAATTGCAAAAATAGAGAGAAGACGTCATACACTAAGGATATATTAGGTAGAAACTTTAAAGATATTCTTGTTGAAAATACCATAAAATGTATGAGGATGAAGGTACGTACATTTGAGGGGCAGAGTGAAGTTACCATTTTAGGAGCAGATATCCCTATATTAGATAATGGTTGGGTTGAATCAAGTGTTTACATCAATATTTTATGATTTTTTATTTATAACAGCTATGGATAACGTGCAGGTTTGACTGAATATATATATATATATCATACATTTTAAGACATTTGTTGTGATTTGTGGTGGTTAATGTACTTTTCAAACTGGCTGATAGTTCTTTCTCCAGAATATATATTTTCTGTTTACGATTCAGGCAGAAAAAATATTATTTGTCTGGAGAGAAAAATATGTAATTGTGGGAGGTTTCAAATTGACAAAATTTCTTATTCACATGTGATTGTTGTATTGAAGGTTAAAAATGTAACAAATATGCATCCATATTGCTCTGATTACTATAAGCCGAAAGCATTAGCAATCACTTATGAAGTTGCAATGGTTCCAATATCAGATATAGAAGATTGGACTGCCACAAAGGAGGTGCTATAGGAAATTGTCTTGCCACCAAAATACAAAAGAATGCCTGGGAGGCCAAAGAAAGGGAGGAAGAAGAATCCGGGTGAAAAGTCAAGGGTTAGCACGAACAGTTGTGGGCAATGTGGCCATGAAGGACACAATAGAAGAACATGTAATTTCTTTCCAAATAAAAAATGAGACATAAATTTGTTTAGATTCTTGTTTATTTGTTTTGTTTAACATTATTGCGGATTTAGAAATAAAGATTGATATATTAAATCAAAAGTTATATGGCAGTGTTTATTAGTGTTTCATTCATAAAGATTTTGTTCAGACATTGGGCACTGTATCAACTACTATGTTTAATAATATTGGTTGATATAGCATTGTGCCACATTTTTTGGTTGAAAATATTTTAAGGTGTCATATTGCTTGTAGCTGAATAGTTTTGATGATCTGAATGAACATTGTACTATTTTCATGGCACATTGTGTGAACTATAATTGATAACTGTATTTAATTAGTCGTGTCTCAGTAATTAGTACAATAATATAATGAATCATGAGTTTTTAATTTATATTTTTTTAAAAATATTTATGTTGTATAATTTCTATATAATGGAAAATAATATTGAAAGTATTAGTATTTGTGTGACAATATATTAATAATTATGTAATTTTATCTTAAATTCAATAGCTATTGATACATGTGTAAAATGTTATTGAATACAATATTTGTATATGTGTTATTGTATTTGTATCAACTTTGAATTTTATATAAACAGACATTAAAAAAAAAACAAAAGCAGCTAATTTTTTTTTAAAAAAAAATTATTAAACATGACAAAGTGATTTCATAGTCAAAAATATATAAAGAAGAGTAGCATCAACTGTCTGATGGTATCATTTCAAAAAAAAAATGCAATACTTAAGTAAATTAGTTAGAAACCATATTACCCTACATTAACAAAATCTTGATCATCAGACTGTGCAAATTCAATCCTAGACCTGGGTGGATCGTCATTTTCACTCACAAATCCATCTTTGTGTTTTTTCATTCCATACTTCAATATGAGTGATGCATATCACTTTCGAAAGTAATCTGGATCAATCGAACTGAATGGTATCGATATACCATCGCTGATATACTCCGCGAATGCAACTACATAAGCTCCACAGTCGCTATGTATGGAGTGAATTATAAATTAAAAAAGTAAGAGAAAATTCCATAACACAAAGATTTTTTATTTTTCAGTATATATACTTACATACTGTCAAATCTTTGGTAAGACAAGTTCAATGTCAAAAGGATGCTGAGGATCAAGAATCTCTCCAGTATTTGGATCCCTGTTTGCAGCCAGTATCGTCCAATCAATGCGCTCTTTTTTTCATATAAATCTGTATCAATGAGATAGTTTGGCAACATCGCTACTATTCTTTTTATTTCATCTGGTGTATTCCTATGCCTTGAGCCAGCAGGTGAATCACACATGGTTAATCTGTCTTTCAAATCGACAACAACCAATACCCAGTGAAAGCGATCCTCGACGTTTACAAGAATGTAAACATCATCTACCAAATTCCAAGGGTACCCAGTGGGGACTGTAAAGCTATTTATTATATTTTTGATTGACCTCGCATGAGAAGATATAATAGAAGCGCGTGCCATGTCTTCTTGTGTACAGAAATTAGACTCTACTTTGCTTGGGTAATATCATGCATATGTGGTATTTATGTGATTTTTGAAGAAATAGAAAGTGGTTATGTATTTATAAAGACTATTGTACTGCAACTTTGATTTCTTGCGGAGGTAATAAAAAACAACATCAATGTACTGCAAATAACACAAAATTATAATGTTTAACACATGTTGTATCAGTAACTGATAAATCAAGTGTTGATACAAAAAGAAACAATGAAAAAAAATTAGATCAAAAAGGACATCAAATTCACTATTCATTGTGTGTGTGTCAGTGATGTCTTAATAAGTATTGCATCTGTGACATGCTTGACTAATGCTGATAAATAAAAAATTCATTGTAGATAAATGTCACGATGCAAGCCTAGGGCCTAGACGTGACACGATGAATGGGGAACCCGAAGGAACCCCAAATAAGTGTCCTAGCATATCAATCACACATCCTCGACCGCGGAAGCAAAATAACAACAATATGATATATATATAAGGATAAAGGAACTAAGGGAAGTCTTTGATAGTATAAAACAATCAAGAGTCAAGATTATAGCATAATTACATCAATTGTTCCAACAACACCTCTAGCATAGATTGGGCGGGGGCCAAGACACTTTTCGGGCTCACCCTCATAGTATCAAAGTTCAACATAAAGAGATAACAAAAGTAAGAGTGCAAAGCTAATGTCTCCGAACTTGAGGACTCACCAAAAGCTTATCTTCAAGATGTCAAAACTAGCCACGTGGAGGATGATCGTGAGGAGCTCCAATTCCTACAAGGTAGCATCATGTAGACATAGAATATGCGTTAGTTATTTGAATGTACTAAGTATGTAGGATGCAATGCAAAAAGATATAAGCCAATATTATCAAAATACGTAGTAATAGGCAATAGATAGGCATAACCTCAATATGACATGCATGATCAATACTTGAAGTAAAGCATGCTTAATCATAATCAAGGAATGTAAACCTAATATGGAATACATACTCGAACTTTACACAAACATGCTTGAGATAGGCTATATAGCCACCCACTCACCTTACAGTATAACCTTTTCGGAGAGTGTTACCAATACCCGTACCTTACGATATGATCTTTTTAGTAGGTAGTATAAGACGTCTCCTACTTTATGATATAATCTTTTAGGTAGGAGCCGTGAATTATCCTACCTTACGATATAATATTTTCAGTACGAACCACGAATTATACCTTACGGCATGGACTTTTCGGTAGGTGTTATAGGATGTCCTTACCATACGATATAATCTTTTCGGTAGGAGTCATGAGTCATTGTACCTTACGGCATGGTCTTTTCGGTAGATCTTATAGAATACCTATACCTTACGATATAATCTTTTTGGTAGGAGTCATGAAAATAACTCATCAAGCCATAACATTCAAATATCAAGAAAAAACTTCTCATTATCCCAAAAAAACAACAATCATGGGAGCCCAACAACTCACTTGCAATGCTGTAGGTACTTTACATGAATTTAATACATACTTAGAAGCCCTTAGTCATCGTGAAGTCACTTGCCTTGTAAATCATGCAATAGACCATCAATAACTCAAGAATTCATGTCAAGATATTTTATCAAACACTTGGCAGGTATGTAATGATAGTTCAAAATTATGTAATTCAAGAGTGAAATCATGTGAGAAAACTCAATGTAAATCAATCCACCAACACTTGGTAACACCCCTATGCAAGATACATTGAATTTTCTAATCAAATCTCATAATAAATCATAGATTTGTAGCTTAAACATGCTTAAACAGTTAAGATTTCATGAAACCCCAACATAGTTTATAATCAAATTCATAATAAGAGATACCCATAGATAATTCAACTTGAAAACATGCAATTTACATAAAGATGAAGGTAGAACACCATGGGTGAAAGGACCCAATGGTTGAAACTCACATACCTCAAACTTGGGGATTTCCTTGATGAAGATTTGAATGAGACCTTGAAGCTTGAATGAAGTTCTTGGGTTCCAGAATTGAGTTTGGGATACTTAAATTTGGGTGAAATATTTGGCTAAGTGTTAGAGAGGGTTTTGGGGAATGTCTTGAGTGATATGAGATTGAAAATAACTAAGTATATGTGTTTTTATGCATAGGAAGGAATGGGCCCAAGATCCCAAAGCCTTAGGCCGAAACAAGAAAAAATGGGAACAAAATGCACTGATCCGCGTCCCTGGCGCATTGCGGCCAAGGCGTGGATCCTCACTATTTTTCGTAAATTTTAAAAAATAAAATTTCGCTAAGGTTTCTCTAAAATATGTGTTATACCCATGTCCCACTCAATTTTTCCCTTGATCACGAATATGAAGTCGGACTTTTTTATATCACGCATGAATTTTGAGATATATGGAAATTATGGTTATGGGCATTTCCGAGACACATTTTCGAGGCGTTTTAATATCTCCGTTTTGGAAACATTCATCCCTAAATGTCAAAGAAATGTACGTAAGAGAAGTAATCATGGAGATTTCATCCCGACATGGATGCAATAAATGTATTTAAACATCATTTTCAAAAATCTCAATATGAGTGTAAAAAAAATCACCATGAACTTGTCAACATAAACATGAATGCATACAAAATGATTTAAGGGCTGAAACTTAAGACTTGAATTCATATAGGATACTTAAATTAGTGTCTTAGGCTTGAGTAAGAGATGTGGATATCCTTTTCTCATGTCCGTCTCGGCTTCTCATGTGGCACCCTCAATTTATTGGTTTCTCTAAAGAACCTTGGCGGAAGCTACACCCTTGTTTCTCAACCTCTTCACTTGCCTACCTAAAATTTCTATCAAAACCTCTTCATAAGTCAAATTATCTTCCACCACACCCACAACATCCAAAGGTACGATAGCATTTAGGTCACCGACACACTTCCTCAACATAGAAATATGGAAGACCGGATGAAGCATATTCATTTCAATGGGCAACACCAACTCATAGACCACCTTACCGATCCTCCTCAACACTCTATAAGGACCCATAAATCTAGGGCTCAATTTGTCCTTCTTGCCAAATTGGACTACACCTTTCATGGGTGAGACTTTCAAGTAGACCTAATCACTAATCTTAAATTCAAGATCTCTTCTCCTCACAACGGAATATGATTTTTGTCTACTTTGGGTTGTTTTCAACTTCTTCCTCAAGTTATAAGCCGAGACAATTCTATATCACTTACAAGTATCGAGCTATGACACTTTTCATTTAACAAGTCGAAAACCTCCGACACAAACTTGTTCATCTTTGATCTAGGTTCGGCGACTAATTGAGGATCATACTTGGAGAGCTTGTTGAACTTAAGGGCATATTCCCTCACACTCATGGAACCTTACTTAAGATTCATGAACTCCATCATTTTAGTCTCCCTTAGCTCGAGAGGGAAGAACCGGTTGAGAAAAGCATCTTCGAACTCTTCCCAAGAAATAGCATCGTGATCTCCCCTCTCCATCTTCTATTGCACAAACCAAATTTGAGCCACACCCTTTAGTTGGTAGGCCGCTAGTTCCGTATTCTCCTCCGAATTGTCCCCCATAATGGACAACACTTTATACACCTCATCAATGAATTCTTAGGTATCCTCATCCACCTTGGATCCATGGAACTCCAGTGGGTTCATTCCAGTGAAATCCCTTACCCTAGAAGCCGGAGTGGGAGAATGAGGGGCTTGGACCCTATGGTGAATTTGGTTGATCATTGCATGTGCCAACATAGTAATAGCATTCCGGAAGTCAACTTCGGTAGCCCCTCCATCTTGAGGAGCGGGGTAAGCCGGTTGTCCCGATGGCCCTTCTTGTCGTTCCTCTTTGAAGCGGCATGATCTAGAAGAGCAAAGAACATTCTTCAGGGGGAAAACCTTACCCTACAACTAAGGCATGATATAGACCATGAAGAAGTGAAACATTTCCTAAAATGTCTCATAGCCTCCCATTCATAGTTGTGGCGCACTTCACAACAATGAATAAGACTCTAATCGACACAGTGTGTTGGATTTTGAGGACCATTAACAACCTACTGCTCTAATACCAAGTTCATCACGATCCAAGTCTAGGTTCTAGACGTGACACACCAAATGGGGAACCTGAAGGAACCCCAAATAAGCCTCCTAGCATATCAATCACACATTTTTGGCCGTGGAAGAAAAATAACAATAATAAGAGATATAAATAAGGATAAAGGGATCAAGGAAAGTCTTTGATAGCTATAAAATATTCAAGAGTCAAGATTATAGCATAGTTACATCAATTGTTCCAACAACACCTCTAGCATAGATTGGGCAGGGGCTAAGACACTTTGCGGGCTCACCCTCATAGTATCAAAGTTTGACATAAAGAGATAACAAAAGTAAGAGTGCAAAGCTAGTGTCCCCGAACTTGAGGACTCACCAAAAGCTTATCTTCAAGATGTCGAAACTAACCATGTAGAGGATGATCGTGAGGAGCTACGGTTCCTACATGGTAACATTATGTAAGCATAGAGTATGCATTAGTATGTTTGAATGTACTAAGTATGTAGGATGTAATACAACAAGACATAAGCCAATATTCTCAAAATGTGTAGTAACAGGCAATAGATAGGCATAATCTCAATATGACATACATGATCAAGTCTTCAAGTAAAACATTCTTAATCATAATCAAGGAACGTAAACCCAATATGAAATACATACTT
Organism: Solanum clarkiae; assembly: GCA_011800125.2. Lineage (NCBI taxonomy): Eukaryota > Viridiplantae > Streptophyta > Magnoliopsida > Solanales > Solanaceae > Solanum > Solanum clarkiae. Next base: position 12,190 of record JAABOM020119928.1, on the reverse strand, counting down.
GAACTTTACACAAACATGCTTGAGATGGGCCACATAGCCACCCACTCGTCTTAAGATATAACCTTTTCGGAGAGTGTTACCAATACCCCTACCTTGCGACATGATTTTTTTGGTAGGTAGTATAAGACATACCCTACTTTACGATATAATCTTTTAGGTAGAAGCCGTGAATTATTCTACCTTATGATATAATCTTTTTGGTAAGAACCATGAATTATACCTTACGGGATGGTCTTTTCGATAGGTGTTATAGAATGTCCTTACCTTATGATATAATCTTTTGATAAGAGCCACGAGTCATTGTACCTTACGGCATGGCCTTTTCGGCAGATCTTTATAGAATACCCATACCTTATGATATAATCTTTTCTGTAAGAGTCATGAAAATAGTTCATCAAGCCATCACATTCAAATATCAAGAAAGAACTTCTCTTTTTCCCAAAAACGCAACAATCATGGGAGCCCAATAATTCACTTGCAATGCTATAGGTACTTTACATGAATTTAATACATACTTAGAAGCCCTTAATCATCGTGAAGTCACTTGTATTGTAAACCATGTAATAGACCATCAATAACTCAAGAATTTATGTCAAGACATTTTATCAAACACTTGGCGGGTGTGTAATGATAGTTCAAAATCATGTAATTCAAGAGTGAAATCATGTGAGAAAACTAAATGTAAATAAATCCACCAATACTTGGTAACACCCTCATGCAAGATACATGAAAACCCCTAATCAAATCTCATAATAAATCATAAATTTACAGCTTAAACATGCTTAAACAGTCTATATTTCATGAAACTCTAATATAGTTTATAATCAAATTCATAATAAGAGATACCCATAGATAATTCAACTTGAAAACATGCAATTTATAAAGAGGAAGGTAGGACAACATAGGTGAAAGGAACCAATGGTTGAAACCCACGTACCTCAAACGTGGGGATTTCCTTGATGAAGATTTGAATGAGAACTTGAAGCTTGAATTAAGTTCTTGAGATCTGAAATTGAGTTTGGGACACTTGAATTTGGGTGAAATATTTGGCTAAGTATCAGAGAGGGTTTTGGGAAATGTTTTGAGGATATGGGGTTGAAAAATGACTAAGTATAGGCCTTTTTACGCATAGGAGGGCATAGGCCCTAGATCGCAAAACCTTAGGCCAAAATAAGAAAAACTAGGAACAAAATCCATTGATCCGCGGCCCTGCGCATTGCGGTCAGGGCGCGAATCTTCACTATTTTTCCTAAATTTTTGAAAATGAAATTTCACTACGGATGCTCTAAAATTGGGGTCATACCCATTCCTCACTCAATTTTGTCCCCCAATCTCGAATATGAAGTCAAATTTTTGATATTACACACAGATTTTGAGATATATAAAAATTATGATTGGGGACATTTCCGAGGCACATTTCTGGGGCGTTTCAATAATTTAGCAGTCGTATAGCATTCAATGCCATGTATAGTGTATGTTTAAAACAATGGGTATATCAAAAATAAATACACATTGTGCTGATATCTAAAATGATGCTTACAAAAAAATGACAATACACGGCAGCAATGCAACGAGCCAGCAAACTAAAAGATCAGTAATTTACCTCATCATACCAGCAACAGTTTTTTTTTCATCATTTTCTAGAACTAGTTCTTGTCCTGTGGAAATGCAACTACAAAGTCCATTTGGGGGAAACTCATATATGAGCGCTTGGATAGGTAATGTTCCTGATCTGATGTCTTGGTTAGGTGTAGGTAATGCAATTTAGTTAGTATTATAGATAGTAAAATAAGTTAAAGAATATGTATTTAATTTGATAATTAGAAATAACTAACCTTTTGTTATGAAATCTCAATAGATCTTTCTCAATCCAGATAGTGAATTCATTGATGATGTCGTTTGGAGGATTGTAGTAGATGGAATATCTATCAAATGGATATTGTTGCCGAGGATTGTATGACATGTTTCCTTGCCCTTATCAGTTGACCCAAAGTCATTCAAGAAAGGTGACTGGATGAACGTAGATGGCATTCTGGTACGTGGTGTCGGCGTCTGTGCCGAACTATGCAACACAACTTCTTTGCAAGGCAGTGTGGTCGGCAGAAGGCTATCTCTAAGTAGGAATTGATACTCGGCTTGTTCTTCTTCGGTGACAGGATCAAGTGGATTTGTAGTTGTCGGAGTACGAAGTTTTAATAAGATCGCTTGAACTGCTTTATTAGAACCTTCCGATGGTAAAGTAGATGTGGTTGAGACCTAAAAATTACAATTTGTCTTCGCTAATTAAAAATAATAGTCTAAATTTTCAAGATGAGTAAAGGTTTAAAAATGATCACCGATGTTTCAGTTCCAGACTTGTCAGCCATAAACTGTGGCACATCGAACGTAAAGGTTTTAGATAGATCTTCACTTACATTCACTGGACGTTATGAGTCATCAGCCAAAAGATTTTGTCCAGTTCAGAGGTATGATTGAAACTTTTCAAATATAAATTGTACGTATAATAATGAATTTAATTCTTGATATAACAAATGTTGAGCTACATCTACTTCTTCACTAGTAAGGGACTCTTTGTAAATCTCCACAACCTTCAATATAGGAAATATATGTTGTTAGTTGAGCCATGGGTAAATTTTTTTCCTAAGATAAAATAAACAATCTCATCTTTTTTAAGAAATTCTTGACTCTTGTTGAGGTACATCAACTGTTTCAATGATGGAGACATCCTTAAAATTTCCAGCAGCCTAACAAAAAAATTATTTATCACATGATATATATAGAATAAGTTGATGTATCAATATGATACACATCAGCAATATACTCTTAGAATAAGTTGATATATCAGTATGATACAAATGAGCACTATACTCTTAGGTCAGAGCAATAGGTTTGTATCATTTTTTTCATGTGTACCATTAAATGATACCTCAGGAGTATCAACTGTGATTGGGACTTCTTCCAAGAGGTCGATGCAGTTGTTGTCACAGGAATATCTAGTGGAGTGACCGAGTTGACATTTGAATCAACATGTACCCCTGATCAATATCAGTAGTTGCATCCGGTGAGGTTGCATCATCGGTATCCTTGAATGAGTGAAAACTATATAAATAAAAATAAAAAATGAAATTATAAATCAAAATTAGGAAATGATGTATTACCTCGTTAGATGTGTGGACTTCCTTTCCAAAAGCTCTCATAATGTCATTGTGATTTGATTTTATCTTTGACTCGAACTTACGATCAATAACATCAATCTTTTGCTCAAGATCGCTGAATTTTTGGTTAACCTTAAAAAATAATGATTATAATGAATAACTATTATGTTTATTTGAATGTGATAAATTTGAGAGATTTATTGATACTAACCAATTTCTTCAAGAATTTCTTCAATTTAGCAAAATTGCAGCTCTCCTCTTGTTGTACATGAGGTGTGGGCTAGTTGGGGGGATTGGATATCGGTGCACGTGCTATGGCCTCCCTTTGGATTTGTGCGCATCGTATTGACTTTTTAGGTTTGGCTACCGATACAGGGTTGAATTTTTTTCCTTGCACGACCCTCCACTTTTCAGGTGGTGATGGGGACATTGATTCAACAACTCTCTTAGACCTTCTTAGAAGATACTCCAGTGGCTCAGCACTGAAATCCTCGAAAACCATCAACACATCTTTTTCCGCCTACTTTTGATGTATGGATGCTATGCCTGGGGAGCTTGACTCGTAAGGTACAGAATCAGAAACGTCAACTGAGGGGGGGGGTAACTGGAGTATTAACTCTTCGTTGTGTGTTGCAACTATATTAGAACAAGCATCTTGAAAATGAAATAAAATATACATAAAAGTATCAATCAACAAACATAGCACTGTGAAAATTGTGAAATGTGTTAATTCATTAATATATGGTTCTATTAAAAAATGATAATACAATTTACCTCATTGAAAATTGAAAACATAAATGTATCAAATTTTGGTTTCACCCCGGCAACTTGCCAATTCATAATTCTTGGGGTTCGAGATCTGCTTTTAACAGTAACGCCTTTGGTAATTTTAGTAGTGCACTTGTACACTCAAACATTTAGAGCGTACGACATGCCATAGAAACGATAAAGTTATTTTTCAACAGTGAAATTCTATCTGAAGCTTTTTATCAGTTTATCGTATATATTTGACTCCAAGGATACCGTGAATAACTATCATCCTCCACTATTTGGAAATGATCAACTAGTACAGATGATTCGGGAAATTAGGAATGCAAGAATGTGTGAATAAAGAAAAGAATCGCCATCTGTGATGTATCCACATTGTTGTCCCGTTGTCCCATCATAAAGCGACTAACCAATCGATCTTGGTTAACACTTATGTCTGGTTCAGGAAAGTATCTCTGCATTAGCTTTCTAGGGGTATCGTTGTTGTATTTGAAGTCGTCAACATTTTCAATGCACTTCAACCCAGTTAAGATGGAAAACTCTCTGGGTGTGAAGTATAGAACATTACCCTTGCTGTGTCTAATGTGAATTTCATCTATGTTGTCAAGTTCAATCTCTAAAAATAGCAGACATTTGAGTATTTAGCCTTGAAAGTTTCATAATGGCATCTTTAGATAAGGGCTAAAAATCGACTGCTCAAATAAAGCTAATGCTCCTTCTCTAATCGAGCTCTTGATATTTTTAACAAAATTCCAGTTTGTTGTTACTCTTAATCTTAATGAATGTCGAGGAATCTCTTTGATATAGTACTTAATACCCTGCATTAAGATAAAATTTAATAAAGATGGATAACAATGATACAGACAGTGTGCAAAATGTTGATACAAGGAAAGAAAGAAGTATAATGGATACATGAATATATCAGTGCGAATACCGACAAAACACTAACTGTATCAGTAATGAATATAAATCATATTTATAAAACTTGATACACATATCAAACATCCAACTGTGTTGAAACAGAAAATATAGATTTAAGCACCAATTACAGTGTTGATATAATAGCATCCATGGCTTCAAATATGCATTTATACTAAATTTATTTACACAATCTATATATTAACACAGTTGATGCAACAATAGAATAAGGGGTCAATTTAGTTATATACTGATACAATCAATTCAAATATTGATGTGATCATATTCATAATTGATACAAACAAAAATAAATGGTTAACCACAGAGATGATACAAATACAAATAGTTTTTTATTAAAAGTTTGATGTAGGTAAAATGGATGTTATAAATATGTACTTGTTGATACATTAAACAAATAAATAATATATGGTCAGCCTTTGATATAAAAATCTCTCAAGTTTGTTGATACAATAGGTTCAATATATATTAACTGATATATAGATAATTTGCGACAATGGTTGAATTGTTGATACAATAAACTTATGCCACTGAAACATTTAATACAAAATATTCAATTACATGACGTATCACATAAAACAAAAATGTGCAAATGCCAAATCAACACAGTGTTGATACGAAAAAATACTAAATTGTATCAACATTATTGGGATCAAAAACCACATACTACATACATATAACAAAAAAAAAAGATACATTGTGAATAGAATACATGAACATCGTGTTTTTTTACGCACAAAAAAAAAATCAACTCAAGAAAAATTACAATATGCAAACGACAAAATCATAACCTTTGGTAAAGAAAATAATGCACACTCATTTCATGATACTTAAAGAATTCTAACCATCTTCTTGCTATCTACAAGGCACACCTATCATATTTAGCAAACAATCGGTTATCCTCCAAGACTTGCAACACTACCCCCAAATGATTCACAAGCTCTAAACAAATCAATACCTCATCACTGGAGACCACCACAAACATATCACAGTAGGATTTTTCAACACCCTATTCAAGAAACTCACAAACACTACCGGTGCATAAGCCAACCAAACAACTCCACCAATATTCAAAATGATCATTCCTAGTTCAAAAGGGCACTTAGGGATATCACCTATCCTCCTCCACACTTAAGAACAAAACCCGAACCTCAAATCAACCTTAGAGAAGTGACTAACTCAATATAGTTGACAAATAGATCGATCATCCTTAATCATCATATTACAACATTACGGGTTCTACACTCATTGGAAGCATGCTATGAAAGTGGCCCAAACTACCCCAAGACCTCCAACTTATCAAGCTAAGTCCAACCAAGATCACAAGACAAGATTCTATATAACATAGGGCAGCCCTTATAGATCCCTACTAGCCACAATAGACTTATGCAACCATCCGGGACACACACATGAATCCTATTAGCACAAAGGAATCACACAAGGGATAACAACTCCAGGACCTATTACCTCATCCTACTCAAAATATCGATCACAAATTGGCGTTACTTAATGTCAACTAAGTCACAAGAGAGATAATAGAAGATAACCTATTTACAATCTCCGATAATAGCCCGTTAAGCCCAAGAAGCTCCTAACACCCAAGGGAGTCAAGGTCTAATCTAATAGCTAATCACCTTCATCTTACTAGGGTCCACCTTAATGTCATCACCTGACACTGCACGACCTACGAAGGCACCCTCTTACAACCAAAATTCTCATTTCTCTTATCTAACATCCAACCTTCTTCCTTAAACTTTGTAGTACTACCCTCAAATGACTCATATGCACTACTTTATTAGGGTCACCAAAACCATTATAAGCCTATTAGAGTAGGGACTAAAGATCTTAATTATTAGATTTATGGGCATAACTGGTGTACTAGTCAAACTAAAAGACACTACCCCAATTTCAAAATATCGAAAAAGGACATTCAAGGCCTCATTTACCACCACCAATGATTCTATAAATAAAATAACTTAGGTTCAATACCTTTGGTTCTCCTGAGATGATAAATGCAATCCCTTAGAGATCAATTGTACCTTAAGACATGAAATGGACCTACCCCCTTGCTATCACTTGACCACCACATCAAGACTCTTCCACTCAAAGACGGGTTCATTAGGGAATCAGGATCTAATTCTATGGGTCCTACCATCCATGAAGACAAAACGTGCAAGCAACCATTCCATCCCTAGTATGACATCAAAATCCACCATACCAACTCCAACAAGCCACAAGGCAAGACCTAATGCAATACAAACCCGAATCAACACCTACGAACTTTCTAGCAACAATATACCCAACCAAGAGGTGAACACCAAAGGTTCACATCACAACTCGGGACACACAAAAAGCCCACTAGCAACCAAAAGAAATAATGAAAGAAATAGTGAAACTCAGATCCATCATCATCAAAACTTTCAATGTATCTTCCTTTGCTTTCCTCTTTGAAGCATCATGATCCACTAGAAGAGCAAAGAACATTTGTTAGAGGGGAAATCCCTATCTCTTCTAGAGCACAACATAGACCATGAAGAAGGAAAACATTTCCTAAAACATTTAATAGCCTCCTACTCATAGTTGTGGTGCACAATACAACCATGAATAAGACTTTAATCGATGTGGTGTGTTGGACTCCAAGGACCTAATAACCTAGTGTCACGACCCAAGCCTAGGGCCTAGACTTGACATAGCGAATGGGAAAAACCTGAAGGAACCCTAAACAAGCCTCTCAATTTATCATTGCACATCCTTGGTCGCGAAAACATGTAAAAGACATAAAACAAGCATAAGGGGCAAAGGGGCTAAGGGATAGCTTGCCAAAACATCAACATCAAGACAAGGAGTCATAGCTTATATCATATACATATAACTCGTCCAACAAATACCTCTACATACATAGATAGAGTGAGGGCCAAGACAAAGTAACTGGGCTCACCCTCATAATCAAGTAGAACATAGGATGATGTCCCAATACATAGATAAGTGGAAAAACATAAATCATAGTCCCCTAAATGGAGGACTTACCAACAAGCTTGGAATAGTACCGTCTAGACACGTGGAGAAGGAGGATGATCAACTTGGGCACCGGTTCCTACATGATGAGATCATGTAGGCAAGAGTATGCGTTAGTACGTTTGAATTTAATAAGTATGTGGGATGCAATGCAACAAGAGATAATCTTCACAGTCAACATGCATAAGAATAGCCAACAGGCATAATATAGCAATATGACATGTATGATCAATACATAAGTAAAACATGCTGACGTAATCCATACTCATATAGAATATCATATGTGTAGAAGATACCAAGCTAGCTATTCAAGGTATAAACCCCTAGGTGGTTGTGTGGTATAAACCCCTAGGTGGTTGTGTGGTATAAACCTCTCATATAGTTGATGGTCATCATACCTTACCAACACAGTGACGAAGTATAAACTCCAAGCATAGTTGATGGGTATAAACCCCCAACATGATTACCTGGGCTCTTGTTCCCCCAGATCAGGCATGCTCTAATGCAGCACTTTACATAGATTCATCAAAGGCTCTAGTGCAACATTTCATATAGGAATAATCATATCCATAAGCTCCTTTCATCATCATAACATCATTCATATCATATCTCATGCTTTGAACCTTCATTTCCTCATGAAACCATAACCGGACATTTTATCAAACACTTTGCGGTGTATATGGGGATAAAATACCATGCAATTTAAAGATGAAATCATGCAAGAAAATTCATTGTAAAACCATCAATCAACACTTTGCAGCACCCCCAACACATTAACATCAAAATCCCTCATCAAATCCAATATTGGATCCAAGATTTAAAGCTCAAAACATGCTAAAACAACCATAATTTCATGAACTAAAATTACTATGCACTAAATTTCTCAATATACAAGACTCACATATAAAATCAACTTTAAATCATGCAATATTAGTAAAAAAGAGACCTAGGCACCAAGGGTAGAAGGATCCAATAGTTTAACACCACATACCTTAACTTTGGAGAAGTTCTTGGTGAAGGTTGAAGGGATTGAAGCTTGAAGAGAATCCTTATCTTTGGATGAGGGTTTTGGGCCTTGAATTTGGGAGTAAAAATATAGCTAAGTGTTTGAGTGGGTGTTGGGAAATCTTTTGGGGAATATGAGGGTGAAATTTGGCTAAGTATAGGTAAAAAAAATATTTGAGAAAACTTAGGTCCAACACTTAGAAAAATCTGGATGGACTAAGAAAACTGTGCAGAAAATACATGCCTCGGCATCAGAGAGAACGCGGAGGCTCTCTGGAAATTGCACTAAGTGAAATTTCATAATTCGATTCCTTTGCTTTAAACTCGAGGTTAGACCCCTTTCATCCTAATCTAGACCTCTTGAACAAGAATATGAAGTCAAATTTTTGAAATAACCAATGGATTTTTTAGATATATGGAAAATAAGATTCCGGACACTTCCGAGGCACATTTTTGGGCACTTTTTGGGATCGTTTCAATATCTCCCCCTTGGGAATATTCGTCCCCGAATGTAAAAGAGACATACAAGATAAGAGTGATCATGAAAAAATCAGCCCAAACGAGAATGCAACATAACATGTAAAACACTACTTTCAAATCCTCAACATAAGTGTAAAATTATCATAAGTTTACCAACTTAAACATGAATGCATATGAATGACATAGGGGCTGAAACGTAGAACTTAAAATCATATATGAGACTTAAGATTAGTACCTTAGACTTGACTGGAGTGGAAAATATAAGGATATTGCTTTTACATGTCCGCTTCGGCCTCCCAAGTAGCACTTTTGACGACTTGGTTCCTCCAAAGGACCTTAACGGACGCCACTTCTTTGTTCCTCAATCTCTTTACTTACCTATCCAAGATCTGAACTAGGATATTATCATAAGTTAAGTTATCCTCAACATCACCCACAACATCAAGAGTACAATGGCACTAGGATCACCAATGCATTTTCTCAACATAGAGATATGGAACACCGGATGGACCAAATACGTTTCACTAGGCAACTTCAACTCATTATCTACCTTGCCAACCCTCTTAATCACCTTATAAGGACCGACACACCTTGGACTCAAGTTCCCCTTTTTACCAAAACATACTTCACCTTTCATTGGAGAAACCTTCAAATAAACCCAATCACCCACTTGGAATTCTAGGTCTCTTTTTCTCACATCGGCATAAGATTTTTGATGACTTTGGGCTGTCCTTAACCTCTCCCTAATCATATTAACCTTCTTAAGAGCTTCCATAACTAGATTCGTCCCCAATAAATCCATCTCTCCAACCTCAAACCAACCCATTGGTGATCTACAACGCCTCCCATAAAGAGCCTCAAATGGAGCCATACCGATGCTAGAATGATAGCTATTGTTGTAGGCAAACTCAATCAATGGAAGATGGTCATCCCAACTTTCTTTAAGCTCCAAGACACAAGCCCTAATCATATCCTCAAGTGTTTGAATCATCCTTTCGGCTTGGCCATCCGTTTGAGGGTGGAAGGCCAAACTAAGGTGAACTTTGGTACCGAGACCCCTTTGAAAAGATCTCTAAAAGTGTGAAGTAAATTGTGCGCCCTGATCAGATATGATGGATAAAGGAACCCCATGTAACCTTACTAACTCATGGATGAACAACCTTGCATAATCTTCAGCACCATATGTAGTCTTAACCGGTAGAAAGTGAGCCAATTTTGTCATCCTATCAACCACAACCCATATGGAATCAAAACCTTTCCTAGTCCTAGGTAACCCAACCACAAAATCCATATTAATCATGTCTCACTTCCAAGTGGGAATCTCTATATCTTGGGTTAGACCACCCGGCCTTTGATGTTCGGTCTTGACTTGTTGGTGACTATGGCAACTGAAAACAAATTTAGCAATGTCCTTCTTCATGCCTCCCCACCAATACACATCCCTCAAGTCTCCATACATTTTGGTGGAGCTGAGATGGATAGAATAAGAGGAATTATAGGCTTCATCAAGAATTCTATCCCTCAAACTACTAACATATGGCACACACAACCTACCTTGATATCTAAAGGTCCCATCTCCCCCTTAGGAGAAAACCTCTATTTTTCCCTCTTTCACCAAGGCCTTCAATTCAAGCAAGGAGGAGTCTAGGTATTGTTTTGCTATCACTTCATCAATCAAAGAAGATCTGCAACCATCAACAACCACACCATTACCCACATCTTTTGACCTCACACCCGATCTAGCCAATCTATGCACCTCTCTAGCCATCTCCCTATCACTAACATCCACATGAGCTAGGCTACCCATAGTCACCCGACTCAAATCATCCGCCACAACATTCGCCTTACCCCGATGGTAATGCACACTCATCTCATAGTGCTTTAGGAGTTCTAGCCACCTCCTTTGTCTCAAGTTAAGATCCTTTTGAGTGAAGAAATATTGAAGACTCTTATGGTCGATGAAGACATCAACATGCACCCCATACAAATAATGTCGGCAAATCTTTAATGCAAACACCACGGCGGCTAATTCAAGATCATGGGTAAGGTAGTTCTTTTCATGCACCTTGAGTTGCCTAGAAGAATAGGCTATGACCTTACTATTTTGCATTAGCATACAACCCAAACCAACTCTAGATGCATCACAATACACAACAAAACCCTCAAGTCTATCCGGTGACAATATAGGAGCAGACACAAGTCTATCTTTCAATGTTTGGAAGCTTTTCTCACATTCATCGGTCTACACAACATCACCTTCTTTTGAGTCAATTTTGTCATAGGGAAAGCAATGGGGGGGAACCCATCCACAAACCTTCTATAGTAACCCCCAAGGCCCAAAAAACTCCTAATATCTGATAGGATAATGGTCTAGGCCAATTCCTAATCACATCGGTCTTCTTAGGATCCACTTTTATACCATCTCCGACACCACATGACCCAAGAATGCAACCTCCTTCAATCAAAATTCACACTTGTCATCTTCGGCATACAATCTCTCCTCCCTCACTCTTTGCAACATGACTCTCAAGTGGCCCATATGCTCTTCCCTACTATGGGAATAAATCAAAATATCATCAATGAAGACCACAACAAATGGATCAAGGTAGGGTTTGAAGACCCTATTCTTTAGGTCCATAAAGATGGCTGGCACATTAGTCAATCCAAAGGACATTACCATAAATTTATAATTCCCATATCTAGACCGGAAGGCTGTCTTGGGAATATCACACTCCCTCACCCTCACTTGATGGCACCCGGACCGAAGATCAATCTTAGAGAAAAAGCTAGCCCCTTGCAATTGGTCAAACAAGTCATCAATCCTTTGAAGA
>JAABOM020119908.1:0-22718 GCA_011800125.2 Solanum clarkiae | reverse complement strand
TTAGACAGCATGGCCCCAATGGCCTAGTCATATGCATTTCCTTTTGGCTTGTTATCACTATCTATCTTCTTAAAGGCCTGTCAAACGTATGCACCCCTTATAATATGTATAGAACGCATATAGTTATAGGTTTTTTGCCAGTCCGCCCTAACGGGACTTGCGGCGTGACACTTAATGTCAGACTGGACCAAAATGTTGTGATATCTCAGACGAAAGCCACAACCAGAGCTAGGCATGCTTAGACTGTTGTTGCTAGTCCTTCCCAATCTGAGGAGGGAGGCAGCGGGAGGAGCATCATGCCATAGATGACTCCATTTGGAGAGGAGTCTAGTTTTGGGGAGGGCTCTAAGCATAGATCAGGGGAAACATCCTCTGTGCTGATGAAGATGATGGTGTAACAAGGGCATAAAGGCAATATACTTAGAGGGCGTACAACCAAAAGAGTAGGGAAAGTTGATCTAATCTATCTATGAGGAGCCAGAGTGATAGCTTACAGACTTAGCCGTGTCCCTAGTCTCTAGGACACGATTATATGGTATAGGCTTCAGTGGCTGTCAGAGTCTGTTAGACAGCACTTCTTGACTATGGTTAGGGAGTTCTATGCATCCTACATAGCCACTATCTAATAGTCTTCCCAAGGGGAGAAAACCCCTCGCTTAGCCTAGGTTGACAGAGATGCGAGTGAGGGGTCGCAAGTCAACATATCAGAGGAGACTATCCACTGCATGTTATTTGGTCCCGAGTACCATGCCCCCGGATCCTGAGAGGAGATCCACATTATCAAGATGGGTGGCAGGTTTAATTGTAGAGCAAAGTTCGAAACCTGCTTGGGTACCACTCACATGGAGCTAATCGTCAAGGCATCACTTAACTTTCCCACTAAATTTTAATGGGCTATTGTTCATTTATGCATCCGGTCGATGCTCACTAATAACACTTTGATGCCAGAGCGTGTAGTTTTATTGCCAGTATCTTCACTGGGTATCAGATTGACTAGGCCTACCTCATTGCCGAGTAGATATATAAAGCCGCACTTAAGAGGGCCACCTCCATCCCTTTCCCATGTTTGATCTGTAGGCTCTACTTAGAGTCTACGGGGGAGATTTTACAGCAACTGGACCAGTTAATTGAGGCCTAGTGCACTTTAGAGCCCAGCCTGATCAAGGCTAATGAGAACTCGATAGTACTCTGGCGAGCACAACCTCTACTAATCCAGAGATGTTTTCCCCAGTGCCATCGCCTGAGGGTTCAGACTAGCACCACCTCTGTTGCTGCTACTACTGAGGAGAGCCCCCCATAACACGGTGCAGATGAGGAGAGGAGGTTTACTATTGATGCTCCTGCACCAGAGGCCACTACTTCATAGGCTACTATTGTGGGCATGATCTCCATGTCTGCCACTTCTATACATGCCATAGCGCAAGGTTAGCACATGTTGAGGTGCATCTGACTTAGCTTTTTCAGCAGATTAGGCCATGTGTCTGACAGGATATTTTGGACTCGGAGGGTCGGTGCAGGTATTCGTGGTCGCTGCTATTTAGGATCGTATTTCTATCATTGATACTAGCATCACGCCTTTGAGGAGAAGGTACAGAAGAGATTAGCTGAGGCCTGACCTTCAGATTTGTCAGCCATGCAAACAAAGATCCAGCAACTCAAGGATGACTTGGTAGCATCACTAGCAGCACCAGTCACACTACTAGAGACGAGATCTCCAGTGCCGGTGCATGATTTATTTGTTTTATACAAGCCTATACATTCTTCCCTCGGGAAGAGAGCTTGCACGGATAAGGATACAAAGGATAGAAGTGTATGTGCGAGGAGGTCAGAGGATAAGGATCTCGCACGTACCTGAAGTGAGTCAAGGTGTAAGGAGGAGATGAGACAAACTTGAGCGATGGGGAAGATGGGGTGTGTTGGCCCCTCTAGACAGAGTACCACTACTAACCAGACCACCCCGTGGGCAGAGGGTGACCAGACTCATCAACAGACTGACGCTTAGGTGCCCAGGTATGATTTTTGACCCCTTATGTTCTATTTTTGCTTGATTTTGTGCATTGATGACAATGTACGTCTTTTTCAATGAGGTGTGAGAGTTATGGGCCTCAATTAAGTCTAAGTAGCTTATGGTCCATAACCACCTCAATTTTTTATCCCGAGGTTTTCTTGCCTGTGTTCTTTTTCCACGTGAATATTTAATTTCTGTTGAACTGGCCTATTTAGGATGTTTAGGTAATATGTGTAGCATATAGTAGTAATACTTATGGAATACACCATGTTTTTGTTCTTTTTATTGAAAAATGACACCCATGTTAGATAGTAACTATGTTGTTTAGGTGTTTGATAATATCAGAACAATTGAGATAGAAAGCATGATCTATGAGTCTTTTGTTGATAATGTATTCAATGCCATGAGAGTGTGAGCTTATTTTGCTAGATTCATGTATTTTGTGCTAATTCAAAACCTACCCTGTTACTCTAAGTTACATTGTAGGGTAAATGGATAAGGAAAGAATCTTAGGCCTTTATTCTTAAATAGTCCACTTTAGCCTAAGAATAACCAACCAAATGATGATATATTCCCTCTTCTAAATAGTTTAGCCTTATATGTACTTCTATCTAAACAACTAATTAACCTAGCCTTATCTATTGAAAAATCCTAAATTTGGCCCATGTCTGTCCTTGAACATTATGCACCTTTACTGAGGCAAACATCCTAAGTTGAGGGTGGCTACCAAAAGTGGCCCTAGTTTGGAGGATAGATATTGTGCACCTCAACACAGGCTAAAAGCCTAAGTTGAGGGTAACTGGTGTAATGGTAAAAGAACAAAAATAAGGGGGAGCATTAGGATGAAGAAAAAAAGAAGAAAAATCATGTACCTGGTGCAAGAAAAATAGGACATGCCTTAGATTGAGCTAAAAAGAAAAAAAAGTATAAAAACAAGTCAAAAGGTTGAAAAATGAGAATAAAACACCTAGAAAAACTTGAATCAGGAAAAAGGGAGAATATAGTAAAAATGATAGAGTAGGTAGGGCAAAAGTGTAGAAAAACGCAGTTTTAAGGAGGGTCATTAGTCATTTTTTTCCTAAAATATCATACCAAAAATCCCTCAGCCTACTTTACAAGCCTAGAAAGTCCTAAAGTTATCCTAGTCTAGTTATTGAAGGTCTGAGTCATGAGTATAGGGGCAAGTATATGGTATTAATCATTGTAAACGGATATATTTTGTGAGAGTGAGTGTTTTTGCACTATCCCAACATTACACATAAACCATCATTGAGTGTCAAAGATGGGACTTTTTTCTGTGAGGGCACTTGCATTGCATTGTTAGCATTTGACTTGTTCAGTGATTGTGGACTATTGATAGCGCCTTGCTTGTCATAGTTGTGTTATCACATAGGCTAGTTTGCATTGGTTTGCTAAATAGCTACCTGATCCTATTTTGAAAAGCTGGTGTAGATATCTGAGGTTGAGGTGTTTATGATATATGTCATTGAGTTGAGTTCTATGTGTTACTCTATTGTCTATATAGATTGAGTCATCTCTTAAGGACAAGCAACAATTTTAAGTTGAGGATGTTGATGTGTTGTTGTAATACAACACTTTTGATGCTTAAAACATAGGATTTTATGTGCTCTCAATGCGCTATTTGTGGATTTTATGTGTTTTTGGATTTAGATTTGTAGGATTATAGTTTGACCATGATTTCGGGTAAAATTACAGAAGTTACTGGTTTTGATGATTTACGAGACCCTGTACTAATCGTAGAGCAGTCTACAAGTCATAGAGGAGGTCTCGTGACAAATTCCAGTGAGGGATGATTTCTAAAAATCAGCTTAATGAGACATGCATACGAGTTGTAGAGCATTCTACGAGTCGTATAGATGGGTTTCGTGAAGATTTCCTGTGAAGGACAATTTGGTGAAGTTAAGGCCTACGAACATGTTGTATAAGTCGTAAATTACTTTATTAGTTGTAAAATGGTGTTGTAGAAGAAAAGTCTAAAATCCCAGGAGCTGATTGTGAGACCCCGACTACGAGCCATAAATCACACTATGAATCATGGAGAGCTTTTGTGGAGTTTGCCAACGATATTTCCTAATTTATTTTGGACTTAATTGTAATTACTATAAATAGTATTTTTTGGTTATTTTTCAGAAGAGGACATCATTATTCAGAGTTTTCAGGGTTTTTACTTGAAGAATTCAATGCTAGAGAGAGAAGATTGAGAAAAACACATGTGCTTAAATTTGATCTTCAATCTTATGATTCTCATTGATCTTGGATTTACTTGATCTCAATTTAATTATATAAATGTTTAATTATATTTTATCAATTCATAATTTCTTCATCTACACGTAGCATGAGTAGCTAAATCCATAACTAGGATTGTGAGAACCATGAAGAACTAGCAAAGTAAACCTGGTAATTTGCAATTCTTGGATTGGGTATATGCATGTATTAATTAGTCTCTTTGTTTTGCATGTTTTCTAGTGATGGCCAACAATAGAACTCGCCTAGTGTTATTGACTCAACCAAGGTAGTAATGAATAGGAAAAAAGATTAATTAAAAGGATTCGATTGATGTGTTCTCATCTAATCAACCGAACTGGGCCAAGGGGAGATTGTACTGGGACTTATAGGTAATGGTTAGTAATGCACACTATGGAGATGGCCAAGTCGCATAGTGAAATTCGCCTCTTACCTTTGAGTAAAGTGGTTAGTGAACTTAAATTATCGTCCTGCATACTATACATTAGACAAAAATGGGATTATCTGGTGATACTATATTGGGGAATCATGAGAAACACAATACCCTAGTTGCTCTATCATTGATTATCTCTCGTGATAGTTAGTTTAATTTATTTTCTTATCGATTATTGCAAACTCCCGCCCCCCTTTCCGGTAATTGAGTTGGTGAACTACTTGAATTACTTATTGGTGGATTTGTCTTGAGTCTACGTATTTCCTGTGGGTTCGACCTAACCTTGGTTAGGTTTTATATCATGACAATGACCACTTTATCCTCTAAAAAGGAGGTGTAACTTGGGTGACATCAATCAGGTGTTTTTTGGGAATTTTTGTGAAAATGGGGGCAAAAATTATTTTACCCCCTTTTATACTTTGACGGGTTGGTGAAAATATTGGGCCCTAGCTCTACAAAAACCCCGATCACAGGCCGTAGAATTTCCTATGGTCCATAGAACTTTGTCCCATAGACTACCAAAGCCCTAATTTGGGACATTGGCTTCACGGACCTATCTATGGGATGCACGTAGAAATACGACTCATAAAGTGGGTAGTAGAATCCCCCAACACTTGGACGAATTTAGAAACCTTACCTGGAGTCCATGAGCCCCATTCATAATGCATAGTTTTATCTACAGGTAGTAAAGTTTGCTCATGGACTAAGTGCACATTTTTTGCTCCATGGAAGTGTTCTACGAGTTATGGGTCGTGGTGTGAACTACAACCCATAAAACTAGTCCCATAAGAACCTATTGTTGCATATTCAGCCCCCGATAGCTAACTTGGTCATATACCTGCACATTCTTCAAAAAACACACTGTTACTTGAAGTTGTTGATTTGATCTTTCAATTGCATCTTCTTTGACCTTTAGGAGAACCTCTCTAAAAAGACCTTCTGCAATTCAAACTAGCTGGTGATCGAACTCTGTAGGCGCTAGGATAACTATAGCGTTGCATCACCTATTAGAGATAATAGGAAGACCCTGAGCCCAACGACATCCATAAAAAAATTCTGGCTTCCCATCATACTCTTACAAACAAAGAGAACGTTGTGTAGATGATTATGTGGATCCTCTCATGGTAGGCTCGCAAACAACCCGCTATGCTGCAGCATTTGAAATAACCCACTCAAAACAACAAACTATATGTTATCTAGTAGTGGTGTTAACACAATAGAACCAGTGACATCATCGCCATAGGATCAAGGCCATATTGATTCCATGTATGAGCTGTGGCATGGAGATCTTGTGGTAGTGGGTCAATATCCTCAAGCGGAGGTGGGTTATTATTGTTCTCATTTTGGTTCTGGTTGAGTGCTGCATTCACTGTATTATTGGCAGTGTTGTTCACATTGTCCTGGGCCATTTTTCTCAGCATCCTTTAGATCTCAAGGTCAAACAGAGTCAAAGGAATGCCTCGACTTTGAGTATGTTGCATAAACTACACCTGCACGCTAAAACAAAACAAAAACAACAAAAAACGTAAAATAAGTCTGGCTTTATTTCGCAGCTATGATGCTAAATTCTTGATGTCGCCTAAGATACACATCATTTTTGAAGGTTAAATCGATCGTTGTCAAAATATATAACCTAACCGAGGCTAGGGTCGAACCCACAGGGAATATGGCAAACTTAGAGTAATTTCAAGTAATTCAAGTTAACTAATCTTCTTATCTCCTAAGAGTGGGGGAGAGGGGGGTTTGTAAATTGCATAAAATAATCCTAAATTAACACAAGTGTGTGAAACCACTAAGAAGGGTAACTGGGGTATTATGTTCCCCATGATTCCCTAACTTGATATTACTAGATAATCACATTCTTTTCTAGTGTGTTGCATGCAGAATGGTAAGTTAAGTTTACCAAAGCCTTTGATCCAGGTGAAAAGTAAATTTCACTATGTTATTTGATCCGGCCCCGTAGTGTGGCATTATTAACCCTTGCCTATTGTCCCATTATAACCTCCCCTTAATCCGATTTGGTTGATTAGACGAGAAAACATCAATCGTATCCTGTTAATTAATATCTTTTCCTATTCATTACTACCTTGATCCAGTCAGTAATGATTAGGCGAGTTATGACTTTGGACACCATTAAAAGCAATCAAAATGAAAAGAATTAATTAATACATGAATGCACACCTTCCAAGAATTACAACTTATCAAATTTTACCTTGTCAATTCTTCACGGTTCTTACAACCCTAGTTGTGGATTTAGCTACACATATTCATTGTAGATTAAAGAATCATGATATAGAATAATATAATTGAGCACTTATAAGAATGAAATTAAGAACAAGAAATCCAAGTTCTTCAATGGAAATCACAAAGAATAAATTAAAATCACAAAATAATGTTCCAAGTGTTTTTCCCAATGTTTCTGATCGTTCCTCGTTCCTCTTACACATTCTCTGCTGAAAATAACCTAAAACATATATTTATAGTACTTAAAATAAAAATCCAAAAAAAAAATAAGAAAACTGGATTTGACAGTCAATACGAGCAAGTGTACGGGTCATACTAAGTTCTACAGCCCGTATCAATGCTTTGTGGACTTTATCCTTCAATTTTGGGCTCAGCTTCTACGAGACCTTTCTACGAGGCATATCAAACTTATGACCCGTATAGACTATCTTCTAATAACTTTTTAGCAAATTCCAACTTCTGATCCTCAAGGTATGGAACCTCATCTATGACTTGTACAAATTTCCATGACTAGTCTGATAGTTCATAGATGCAACTTCAGAAAATCATCCCTTCACAGCATTTGACTACGAACCCAACTCTCCAGCTCATGGAAACTTCCACGGCCCGTAAAGAGTGTCATAGAACAACAAAAATAGCAGCAATTGCATACTTAGCCCAAAATTGTGCCAAATCCTGTAATCTTGAAAAACAAACATAAAAACATATCAAACCCACTAACATCGCTTTGAGAGCATACAAAATTCCAAGTTTTAAACATTAAAAGTGTTATATTTCTACAAAACCTCACCCCGCCTCTCTATCAGCCTCGATAGATGGTGGCCCCTTAGTGGTGAGAGCAACAGTGGTAGATGAAGATGGAGGCTCAGACGGTTGTGTTGCGACGAACATCTCTGGCATGTGGATCGGAGGCTGTGGTGCTCGCCGGAGGGCCACCGGATTCTCGTCAGCCTTTATTAGGCTGGTATTTGGTGTCCTCTAAACCTCTATCAAAGTATCCAGATGGTGAAGAATCTCCACCCCCTCCGCTATACATAGGTAATATATCAAGCATGAGAAGGGGATGGAAGTAGACCTCTTAGGGCTGCCTCGTGAATCTTCTTTGCTATTAGGTGGGTCCAATCAATGTCATTGACAGCCAAGATGCTGTCAATCAAAATTGCATGATTCAGCATTAAAGTATTGTCAGCATGTCTTGGCCAAATTCGCATTCTAACAATAGGCCACAAAAATTTACTAGTGAAGATGAGAGAGCCTTCATGATGGAAGCCGATGATGTAAAAACCCACTCAGGGTCCTAGCACTGCTCCATAATATGATCGGTGACCCATCTCATCAGTGTGGCCTTGTATGGTAGATTTCCCATCAATACCTTATCCCAAGTTTACCCTAGTATGGAGCCATAGTCAGTAGTGGTCCTGGGGGCCTGATAGTCGGGACGAAAAGCACACGTTGGATGATGGCCTCTGATAGATCAACTTGAAATCCCCTCACCCTAGTATGTGTCAGACAGGGATGAGAAAGAGGTCTCTTCCCCTTTAGGGGTCGACTCTATGACTGTGGCGGCATATGAAGCATAAAACTCTCTGACCATCACTAGGGAGTACTTCCCTGATTTAGCTGCCAACCACTATAAGCTATAACAAGATATGGTTTCATGGAGCACAGGGACACTATAAACCCCAAAAGTGATGTTCCAAGGCTTCTTAAATATAGTACAAGTCTATCGGCCCTGCTCGTCATGTTGGAGGTCCTCCCGGTATATCTGCTGCAAGCCCCGCACAAACCACTAGTTAGAAAATGCATCTGGAGGTGAAGATGGTGCTGGGGTGCTAAAAAAGACTCAGACCGGACTCTTCTCTAGATTTAGACTCGGATCCCTCTTTGAAGGAATTCATTTGAATGGAGCTGTTGTCCATGCCACCTCCCTCATCAGACTGGGGAGGGCAAACCACTATGGCCTGAGTCTAAGGCTACCCTATCTCACTAGAAGCCTCTTGTGTCTATGGTCCCTCGGTGCCAAAATTTAGCTGGACACCGATGTCCTCGAGGGACCCACTAACCACTAAAGTAGCAAGGGTGTCCGAGGACTCATCTCTCAATCGCCACTACATGGCTTAGATATCACTCTTTCTGGGTTTAGGGACCATCGTACATGAAATTCGCACAATTAACACACCAAATCGCCCTACAAGCATAGGAAAGAAAAGAAAAAAATATAAGAAAAAGTAGCTGAAGGACCTAAAAAAAAAAGAAGAAGGCTCGTCTATGAACCGTAGGGAAAACTACGGGCCGTAGAAGGCCTTTGTAGATGGCAGGGTACAATAAAACAAGTTACTAGAAATATATCTACAAGACTAGGTATGGCTCATAGAACAAACCATAGACTAAGTTGTAGATTTGGTTCCAGAATCAATATTTATAGGTATGAACCTTATGCTAGTTTATGAGCCATAGTCTAAACTATGGCCTATAAATGATTTCGTCTGGTAGAATTTTAAAAATTCCCAAGCTATTGGTTTTACTTACTATGGGAAACTATGACCAGTTGATTAATCCACAAGCCATAGAAGACCCTCATACTATAAAAAAATACAGTACCTCGAGTTTTCTACCAAGTTACCCAACACCCCACATATGTCAATTATGAAACTACCCCATCAAACCTCCATTCCACATTCTCATAACGTCTTGACCACCATTGGCCAACTTAAATTTATGCTATTTTCATACACACGCAATCACATGCCTACGTTTAATCAGATAGTTTAATTTAATTCAAATGACATGTGACTATGTGGTTTCAAGCAATGACATAATAGCATTTCATGTCCAATTACATTAAACACATTATATGACATATACATGGTTCAATTCAAAGGCTAACACACTACTAGTTTTAAGCATGTATTCTTTCTCATGAATGGGCGACACAAATTCTGAGCACATAAACCTCGAAATACCATACCCAACAACAATCCAACTTAATGATACAAATTACAGTGATATATGAAAATCAAAGTTAAGAACATACCGGATTTTGATAAACAATTAGAGAAATTGAAGGAGGAAGCTGAGAGTGGTTGAACCCTATGTGGCTGGATAGTCGCCGAAAGTTGGATGGAAAAGATGGGGGTGGCCATAGGGTGATCGAAAGCTTGGTGGAGAAGGAAATGTTTTGGGTAATTTGGGAAACTTAGGCAAGAATAAGGGGTAAATTATTTTACCCCTCTTTTAAACCATTGACTGGGTCATGTAATAATTAGGTTCAGTCCCTACGAAACCCCGACTACAGGTCGTAGAATATTCTATCATCCATAGGGCATGGTTTCATATCATTCCTAAACCCTAATTTGGGAGATTGGCCTCACAAGTCTATCTACAAGTCATGCATGGACATACGACTCGTAGATTGGGTCATAGAAGCCCCCAACACTTAGACAGTTTTAGAAATCTTACCTGAGCTCCACGAGCATCATTCATAACCTTTAGTTTTATCTATGGACAGTAAAGTTGGCTCATGGACATTGGAGTGCACAACACTTTTCTTACTAGAAGTGTTCTATGAGTCGTAGTTTGAACAACAGCTCGTAGAAGTACTTTTTGTCTCTTTTCAACCCTGATTGGATGACTTTGCCTTGTTTCTTCATAGACATCACAGAACAAACTATTACCGTATATGCCACCAGTACTAAAAATTCCAAAAATTACAACAAAAATGATAAAACTAAAACTATTTAGAAGTTCAAAAAGTTAAAAATAAAAAAAACACTAATATTACATCAAATATCCTGGGTTGCCTCCCATGTAGCACCTGGTCTACTATCATGGTAGGACATGGGCAACTTGTTAATTAAACTTCACCAATTGCCCAAACTTCCATCTTCA
This sequence comes from Solanum clarkiae, assembly GCA_011800125.2. Classification (NCBI taxonomy): domain Eukaryota; kingdom Viridiplantae; phylum Streptophyta; class Magnoliopsida; order Solanales; family Solanaceae; genus Solanum; species Solanum clarkiae. The sequence goes on along the minus strand of JAABOM020119908.1, from coordinate 11,880 downwards.
AATCATCGGGCTTCTTCATAGACTGACAAATGTTGAAGATGATTTCTTCATCATTCAATCAAAACTTGAGTTGGCTTGATTCCATATCCGCCAATGCTCGCCCGATGGCTAGGAAGGGCCTTCCCAAGATAATTGGGACTTTGAAGTTAACTTCACAATCCAGGATCCCAAAGTTTGCGGGGAATGTGAATTTTTCCTCTTTGATAAAGATATCATACAATATCCCCATAGGATTTTTCACCGTCCAGTTACCCATCAACAATCGCATATTTGTTAGAGTAGGGGCTCCCAAGGCGAACTTCTGGAACACTACAAGAGGCATTCGAATGATGTTGGCGCCTAGATCATAGAATGGCTTCAAAAATTCAACATAACTAATGGAGCAGGGTATGGTGAATGCTCTAGGATCTTCTCTTTTACGCACTAAGAACCTCATTGCTATGGACTGCAATGCTAAAGCTCTTGAAAGAGCTCTTGGCTCACAGTCCTCTTTTTCATCACCAAGTCCTTCATGAACTTTGCATACCTGGGCAACTTCTCTAATGCCTCAATGAGAGGGATGTTGATGTAGGGTTGCTTCAACAAGGAGATGAAGTACTAACGTTTTAGCTTCCTCCTACCTCTTTTTGAGTCTATAAGGAAAAGGAGGGGGAGGTCTAACAATGAGTTTCAACTTCTGTGGCTTTACTACTGCATCACGCACCCCATCCTTGGTGCTAGCATCTCCGGTCTCTGCATCCTTGCTCTCAACTATCTCCTCACAAACCTCGTCATTATCAATTGGTCTTTTTGTAGCCAAATGTCGTCACTGCCATACACTGCCCCTTATTCTTTAGATTCTGCACTATATTGCTGGACAATGTACCTTTTATATGCAGGTTCAATTGTGTCGACATTTGACCAAACTGTTTCTCCAACTGCTTGATAGCAACAGAATAAGACTCAATTTCCTTATTAATGCTGGAGATGTTGAATTTCATCCCCTTGAAGGTCTCATCTTGAGCATCAACCTTTTTCAATAGTTTGTCAAACATCTCCTCAATTCGAGAACTACCAATACTAGAGTCTCAATTTTGTGGTTGCACATACGGACCATTTCTATAACCATCTCTGCATCTCCAATCAGCATCTCTATCCTAGCCTTGTTCTGTTCATAGTAGCCTCTTCGATTGTTGTCTGTGAAAGTGTTATTGCTGTTAAAGTTCTGACCATGGTTTCCTTGACCTTGGCATTAATAGACCCAATTGGATCCTAGGGCATTAATCCGAAAACCTGCCATCTGATCAGTGGTAAAGCAAGTGTTCTTCTCATAGTAAGGTTCCTCATACATAGGTGCTCGTGGAGACTGATGAACTACTCATTTACACATTCCTAACTCTACTTCATCAAAAGCCCCACATAAGTGCTAATTCGAGTAAACATTTGCATCATCTTCTCATTTATCTTTGTATGCACTGAATTAGTACTAACTAAGAATGATCTTTTAGTTGTTCACTTTTCTCTCATCCCCATGGGCAGTTCATCTTGACCACTCTCTCCAACCTTTTAGCTATAGCTAGAAATGGACAATCTAAAAATGAGCCTCCCATGATAGTGTCAGCAAAAACATGGCTATTTTCATCTAGGGCTCGATAGAAGATCTCTACCAAGGAATCATCCATGACACTCCTCGTGCACTTTGTGAATCTCTCTCATGTAGTGCTGATCGAATTCCAGGCAATTGCTCAAAGTTTTTTATCTGATCCTTCAATATCAACTTCTTTGACCTAGGAAAAAATCTCTCCAAAAAGGCCTTAGGCATTTCCACTCAACTAGTGATTAAACTCTGTGGGAGCTCGGATAACCATAGCATTGTTTTGCCTATTAAAGAAAATGGAAAGACACGGAGCCCAACAATATGCATGGACAGATTTTGACTTCCATATACTCTTGTATATGAAGACAACATTGGGTAGATAGTTATGTGAATCCTCTGGTGGTAGGCCCACGAACAACGCTCGATTTTGTAGTATTTTAAGTAAGCCACTCGAAATGATGAACTTTCTGTCATCCGATAATGGAGGTAATACAATAGCTCCAGTGAAATCCATTGCCATAGGATCAAGCCTATATTGATTCTATTTGTTATTCATGGCTTGAAGATCCTGTGGTGGTGGATTAGCATCCTCAAGTGGTGGTGAGTTATTATATTTATTGTTCTGGTATTCGCTGCATTATTTGCAGCGCTGTTCGCATTGTTCTGGGTCATTCTTCTTAGTCTTTTGGATTTCAGGGTCAAATGGGGTCAAGGGCCAGCCTCGACTACGAGATTGTGCATACACTACACTAGCACACTGTCACGAAACAAAACAACAAGAAATGTAAAATGAGAAAAAAAAAGATTAATTCCCTATTTACACAAACTAAACTAGTCTAAAGTTGTATTCCATGGTAACGGTGCCAAAATCTTGATGTTGTCTAAGATATGGGAGGAGATGTAGGTCTCCTATTAGCTGGTTTGATGCATTCGAGGTGAGGCCTTGGGGAACTGATCTTCTATGTGAGTCGTTAGAGAAGCTGAAATCGATTTAGGAGAAGCTTCTAGCAGTACAGAGCAGGAGGAAGGAGTATGCAGACCAAAAGGTTAGGGACACGGAGTTCATGGAGGGAGAGAAAGTATTATTGAAGGTTTCACCCATGAAGGGTGTGGTGAGGTTTGGTAAGCGAGGTAAGCTTAGTCCAAGATATATTTGACCATTTGAAGTTCTTAAGCGTGTCGGAGGGGGTAGCCAATGAGTTAGCATTGCCCCCAAGTTTATTCGGAGTATATCCAGTGTTTCATGTGTCTATGCTAAAAATATATCATGGTGATGGGAACTACATTATTCGTTAGGATGCAGTCCTACTTGATGAGAACCTGTCTTATGAGGAAGAACCTGTAGCTATCCTAGATAGGGAGGTCCATAAGTTGAAATCAAAGGAGATTGCATTAGTGAAAGCCAGTGGAAGAATCATCCAGTTGAGGAGTCCACTTGGGAGAATGAGACAGATATGTGTGGACGATATCCATATCTTTTCATTGAGTCAGGTACACATTCCTACCCTAGCTTTTCTTTTGACCATTCGGGGACAAACAATGGGTAAATTGGTATCTAATGTAACAACCTTCAAGTCGATTTGAGAAATAGAGCTTTAAAAGATTTATTTTATAAATTTTTAAAAGGCGCTTTTGGACTATTCGATAACATTTGTGATCTAGCTTAGAGGTAATTTTAGATTATTAAGTTAGTTAATGGGTTAAAGTGGTAATTTAGTTAAAATCACATACCACTTAGCTCATATAAATGAAAACAAATTAGTTAGGTTTATCATTTTTATTCTATCATTAGCGTGAAAAAAGAAATAAATAAAATAGAGAGGCAGAAACTTACCTTCGAGGAGATGACGGTGAGAGCAAGATATCACATCAAATTCCAGTAAGAAAATTTTCTAGTCTTAAAGTTCTATTCATAGATAAAAAAAAGTATTATATGGAATCTAAATGTTTAAATTAATTGGAGGAATCTAAAGGTTGCATGTTACCTAGGTAGGTTATTCTCGTGTTTAGTGGGAGGCAAATATAAGGGTAATCATTGGCTAAAGAATCTCAATATGTAGTAATTTGTGAATTGATAATGGGTTATTATATTATGTTTATGTATTTGTGGAATGAATTGCAAAGAGGTTAGGGTCCTGCAATCTGTTATGTTTATGCGTCATACTTTTCCAGTTAGCCCTTGTTCTAATTTTGTTCATCCAATTATTATATTATAATTTAAGTTTCGATATATTGAGATTGGTAATTGGATAGTAGGTATATTATATTATATAAAAACCTTTAGATTTATGATATGTGAAAGAACTACAACTTAAATTTAGGCTTGAAATTTAGAAATTTGATTGTGGAATGAAATGAGTTTTTAATCTAGGTTACACAAATACTAATGTGAGGGTCTATGGACTCATTTACTTAATTATGAATATTACATATTTGATATATTCGAAAAAGTTTTGTGGCATTGAGGAAAGGAAAGGAACTAGTGAATTTGCTTGCTTGACTTTGGTTTTTCGGTTGAGGTAGGTTATGGTCTGTTCTATCTAATAGGGAGACTCTTAATAGCAATTGATAGTCATTGAGTAAAGTTGTGTTATTTTCTATGCACTTAATTGTTATGGTTTGGTTGACTGATATATTGTTATGATTGGTCTGAAATTCCAAGATCATGAAACCCATAATTTGAACTTGATCTCTCACAGTTATGCCTTCAATAAAGAAGAATTGATGAAACATTGGTAATGAAATGAGAAGTAATGATAAAGAATAATGAATTATATATATTGGTTCCGGTGTCACGTTTCGACGAATATATATTAAGGATCGGGCGTCACGTTCCGACACATATATTATTAGATTGGGTGTCACATTCCGACACATATATTATAGGATCGGGTGTCACGTTTCGGTACGATAATAATAAGGGAAAACTTGTTAAAATAATTTAATGTACTCAAATTCAAAGAACCTATATCCCAAAAGAAATTTGATATGGAGGCTTGAGTCCTCATGTGTATCATTGATATCATTGATTGGTTGTGTATTTGTCCCTGTTGTTGCTCCCTATTAAGTGTTATGGTTGATTTCTGCTTTTATTTTATGCATATTGATTTCTATTTTGAATCGGTCGATGATATCTACTCAGTATATGTTGCCCATACTGACCCCTACTTGTACTTTTCTTGTTTTATTTTGTGGAGTGCAGCGAGCGTTCCACCGACTTTGACTCGCCATCAGCTCTAGTCAGTCTGCAGCACATCAGGTTCCAGGTGAGCTATTTCTCTAGATCACGTTGGATCCTATTAGTCTTTTCATGGTGTCCTTAGCTTTCAGACATAAACCACTTGTTCTTTCATTTTGGAGTTGATATTCTTAGACTTAGTATTTTGATGTTAGTTTCCTGATGTGAGGACTTTCAGATTTTTGGGAACATTAAGTAATAAACTTAGTAATTTTGGGTTATTTTTGCTTTATGTAATTAATCTTTTTGATTATTATTATATTTTATAAGTGAACTGTTAGTATCAGTTGGGATTTTTGTGTTGGTTTGTCCACCCAGGAGGGTAAGTGTGAGTGCCACCCATGGCCCATTTTGGATCGTGACACTTAAACAACCCACAAAAATCATACATATTATCTTTCAATCTTAGATATGGAATCATGGAATTCATGTCCTAGAGATATCAATTTCATAGTAACTCATGGTAACATAACTTTAATAACTTTGAAGTTCATAAAACAACTTCATGATAGAAATCCCTTGAAATTAATTTATGCAATTTCATGCAATAGATGAAGAATCTTAACATAAATCATACTTAACAAAAGAAATAGATAATACCCATAAGAAATTAACACTAACACTTGAAGGAATTTGTATTAAAATAGTTTTTGGGTCTCCATAGGTGGAAGAACCCATGAATGAAGAAATCTAAATACCTTTTGATCCTTGAAACTTGAAGAAAAAGACTTGAAGAACTTTTTTAAAATCTTTTTGGAAGCTTTGTCTTCAATGAAGGAAGTCTGATCCCTGAGAAATTTGAGAGAACTTAATGGAGGATTTTAGAGAGAAGCTTGGGAGGATTTGAGAATGTTTAGAGAGAGATTTAGGTTTTAAAATAGGGAATTCTTTTGATTTGCATATATAAAGGTGTTGTGGTAAGTCTCAATTAACTTTCCTGACATAAAATGAAGTTCAAAATTTATTGAACTTAGGGGGAACAAGGGCGCAACATGCCTTTGTCGCTGACTCTACTACTTTGCGCAATTTCATCAACAAAATATTTTTTGATATGGGTGACCTAAAATTCAAAGTGACCCTTACCCTACACAATTTTGCCTCCTGAAAAATAATAAGAAGTCGGATTTGCGAAATAACGTATGAATTTTAAGATACTCAAGAAATATATCAGAGGGTCTTTTGAGTCGCACTAGGAGGTGTTACAGTCACAACCTTTCAATAATTTAGTCTCAATAATGTACAAGAGTCAAGTCATTTAATACATAAATCAACTCCAAAAGAGCAATAATATGAAATGGAATGAGATGCTATAAAATGCAAGCAATTGTGCTGCAGGTTAAGTAATTATGATGCATGTCTGCTCTATGATACACACCGCTAATATAATCAGACCAAAACTGTGAGGGCCAAATATGGACCATGTATTCACCAAAAATGACCTTGGCAATATCTCTCGTTGAAAATAACCTCGGCAATATCACACGTCGAAAATAATCTTGACAATATCATATACCAGAAATGACCTTGGCAATATCTCATGCCAGAAATAACCTCGATGATATCATGATCAATAAAAACCTTAGCTCCATTTATCAATACCTTTCTCAGCAATCTCGGCTTGTAGCAACTTCGGTCTCAAACATCATTTCTTTTTCTTCTCTTTTTTTTTCTTTTGCCATGACCATTTTCCTTTGGCATGTTTCAATGCAACACATAAGCACAAATCAAATAGGTATGGGGTATGCAAAGAGTCAATATGCCCACACATTCAATAATCACTTCAAATCTTTCTAATATCATTTAGCCGAAACCATTTTCTTTTGACCTTTTTCATCATCAACAGAGCGTCAAACACATATATATGATCATAACACATGGATCACTTTCATAATCATGGGCCTATACAAGATGTCCACATAGTTTATTTATTTATAAATTGAGTACTCAATTTCATCATCAAATAGTCGGAACCATTTTGTTTGTCCTTTTTCATCATCAACGAGATATCAAGTACATATATATCATCATAACACATGTATCACTTTTATAATCATGAATGCATATAAGATGTCTACATAACTCATTTATTCAAGAATCAAGTATATAATTTCATTATCAAATAGTTGAAACCATTTCCCTTTTGGCTTTTCATCATGAATGGAACATCAAGCAATTCATGTCATCATGGCACAATAATCACTTTTCCAAGTGTATAAATAGGAAAAATGTTTATATTGCGTCATTTATTCAAAAAGCATCAAATATTTTCATTGTTCTTCCAACATTTGGTCATCATCAATACATTACATGATAATTACATAATAACGTAGATACTTCTTATCATCATTTCATAGGATAATTCATCATTTAGGTCCTCATTTCACAAGCATTTAGTTCCAAAAATTTCAACAATATCATAACATAAGCATTTAGCTAAATATTTCACGTAAAGTAATTCAATGGACAAATTCATGTAACATGATTCAAAGTTCAACAATTAGATCATCAAGAACACTTTTACATTATTAACAATGGCATCACAAGGTCATTCCACAATAACAACTCACAAGTCTAAGTCAACAACAATAGTCATTAATTCATGAATCAAATCATACATGTTATCATTTCCACCTTCCCATTTTTGAAATCATATCCACTAAAATAATTCACCAGCCTCCAAGTTTTACATTGAAAGAAAATGCTAACTTTAATAAACTCAACAATAGTTAGACTCCACGTGCCTCAATTTAGCTAATGAATTATTCCAAGGATAATGCCTTCCCCTCCTAAATGAAATTCGAATCATCACAATCTAATTGAAAATAAATTCACAATCACAATACGAAATTAATGACACCAAAATTAAGCAATTCAGGGAAAAGGAAAAAATTGTTCAAAAATTTAATACTAAAAATTGATGATGAAATCTAGAAATTTTTAGATGTAAGAGTTCCTCTCATGATGAAAAAATCACCAGTTAAACCCAAAACGAAAATAGAGTTAAAATAAACTCATAATCACCAATTTCGTAAAAATTTCAAAGTTGATGAAAATTCGCAAATTTCTTAATCGAATCTTGTAGTTTTGATGTTAAAATTAAGGGGTAAATAATGATAATGATAAGGGAAGTGGGAAATACCTTTTTTAATGAAAAACCTTCAAAAAAATCAAAAACAAATTGTCCTAACCGAGGTCCCAAAGTTGGAATATGGAAGAAATATTTCAAAATGGGAGTGTATGGGTCTGAGAACCCACTTTGATATCACTATAGCTATATAAGTGTCACAAAAGTGACACACGAACATGCATTAGGCCTTCGTTATAGCAAAGGCCACCTCACTATGGTGAAGTCACGAAAGCGGCAAGGCCCTTTGCTATAGCAAGGCTTGCACCAGAACTCAGAAAAAAATATTTTAAAGCAATTGAACACTCGAAATCAACCTTCGAGATTCATTTGAAACACGGTACGCACAAACCCTATGTGTTACCGTACTAAATTCTGCGTTCCGGATTCAATGAAATTGATGAAAATTGAATTCGAGGCCTCCTTGACCCAGAATTCGATTAAGCGCCTTAATTCTAGCTTAGGCCACTTGAAACATCAAAATGATATTAGGGCACTAAAAAATCATGGCAAAACTATTTTAACCAATAAAATCACCTCCCTAAACCATTGGAACAATCAGAAAATCGCTCTGAATACTAGAACTTAAAATGTTGATCAAAGTCAACCAAACTCAAACTTTAACTCAATTTTCAACTCCGGACTAAAGATCCATATAACAATACCAAATTTGATTCTGACAACTTTCATAAAACAAATTTTATATTTTGAAACTAATGAAATTGATGAAACTTTATTCTGACACTCAAACCTCCGAATAACTCAAAATTTCATAATTTGGCAATCCAAACTTTCAAAAATCCAATCTTTGGCAAAAATCTCAATTTTATAAAAAAAAACTCAAAAATTAAGTTTTAGAATTAATTAAACGTGACTCACGGCCACTAATGAGAGGGGCAAAAATGGAAAGTTTATCGAAAAAGTAAAACATGACCTTCAGGATTATTACACAACACAAGACAACAAATATTAGCCAGTCATACTCAATTAAAAACACGAAACAAACTCTTAAAAAATATGCAAAATCTTTCAAACACAAATAAATAGTATAGAATGATTATAAAAAATATTTCATATTTGCTGGAGTCATCAATTAGAAGTCATATTGATGATGGTCAACCTAATTTTTTCTAAGAAGCTAAAATTTCACCTAAGGATCAAAATCATTCATGAACACCTAGGAATCTATGAAAAACATCCAACTATGTGGTAAATCACCCTTTTATTCTAGTGGAGTTGTCGAAACTCAAATCTGAGTTCTCCAACTTAAAGCATTGACTTTGGTCAAACTTTTAAGTTTTACACATATATGGACAATCTCATTACATGGAGCATACGTTTTCTGATCAGATGAAATGATATTATTATCGTGAGTAGGATGTTGACCAATGTCATCATCAATTAGATCATCATATACATAACTTGTGAGTATTTCATCACTTCTTTGATATTCACGTAGAAAATAATGCGACACTACATAAGCTATGATAATGATAACCTATATGTCAATATCATAATGGTTCCTGTCTTGTATCATTATTTTGGATCTACTTTTCCCAGCTCTAAAAGTTTGTTGAAAAAAGTAAAAAGTAAAATAGACAATTACCTTTGCAATAAATAATGGGCCTTTTGGCAAAATATAAATTTAGAGGTAAAGTCCGCATATAAATATATATTTACAAATTTACGGAGAAAATTCTTTCTTCTTTTTATTAGTTTTCTTTTTTGTGTGCATTAACATATTAAGTGAAAGTTTAAATTAGTTGAGCCTATTATTTAAAATATTGTATAGTTAAAAAAAATTAAGTAGGCATTCGGCAGGAAAATTTTGTGTTTCAAATTCGAAAGTTTTATTTGAAATCTACGTTTGTTTATGAAATGTGAACAAATCTTGAATTTCAATTTCACATTATGAATTTGAAATCTCAACTTCTCCTAAATATAGGACTTCAAATTCCAAATTATGATTTCAGATTTTTAAAAAATTTTATTACTTAATCTATAAGTCTATATTTTGTCAAAAGATCATTATTTATTGCAAGATTAGTTATGTATTTTACTTTCTCTTTTTCTAACGAACCTTTAGAGCTTGAAGAAGTAGATTTAAGTAATGATACAAGATATAAACCATTATGATATTAATACATAGATTATCTGTCATGATCCAAAATTCAGGCGTGATGGCGCTTGTCTTTTTCCACCAAGACAAGTCAGCCTATAACCCAATTATAACGTTAAAATGCAAAATTATAATGAAAATGAGAGTTCAATTATGAATAATAAGTCAACTTAATGAAAATCCCTCAAAAACTAGTTGTCACGTGCACAAGCTTCTAATGCATTACAATAGATTCGAAAGAAAACACAAATATCAAATGATATTGTCTCTAGACTAGAACAAAATTATAAGTAGGAGTAAGAAGTCAGCTGGGATGACAAGAAGCTACCCCTCACAATCTCCACAGGAAGCCTCAGACAAGGAAAATAGAGAGTATCACGATAATCCGGGCTCGCAACCTACAAAATTGTTGTAGCAAGGAGAGTAAGTACCAAACACACGGTACTCAGCAAGTGAACTACTAAACACAAAATTAAGTAATATAGAATAGCGGTATCCCCAACACTCCAACCAAACCCCCACAACTACAAGCTGCATAAAATCAGTCCAGCAGAATAGTTCACAATGTACATAGCAGATAGCTCAATAACCACCCCAACTATTATATATCAACACTAGGGATTACGTGCATCTATAATAAGTTTCACAAAGCACTCACACGTTTATAAATGATAATGAGATGTAATGCAATACAATGCAATGTCACGTAGAATGATGCATGTCTATCCTATGATACGCATCCGCTGATCATAAGTATGCCTCAGTCAGAACTCATGGGGGCTACACATGGACCATGTATCTACCGGAACCATTTCCCTTCGGCTTTTCATTTCTTTTCTTTTTCACTAGCCGGAACCATTTCCCTTCGGCTTTTCATTTTTTTCTTTTTCACTAGCCGGAACCATTTTTCTTTGGCTTTGCATTTCTTTTCTTGGATCATCCAGCAAACACATAGTAAATGTACAATAATCATGTTCATGAAAATAAAATATGTAAGATGCCCATACAAATTCATATATCTCAAAATCAAGAATGGATAGCTCAATAACATAAATGTTGCCATATCCTCAATCTCAATACCATCACATCCTTAACAACATTCACATCTAAAAGTAAGTATCACTTCGATATCAATAACAAATAATCACTATTTCACATATAATAAACCTCCATCATTAATTCACAAGTCAAATATCAACATAGGATAATTACTCAATTCAAAATATTTCAATCAAAGCCTACATAAATCATTCTCAACACCTCACACAAGAAGCACAAGATTCTATATACTTAACAAAGGATAAGAAATTCACTTGCCTTATTTAAAGTCTCGGATCACATCAATTTCGAAGCTTTTTCCTTTCTATGACACTCCAATTCACCAAAATCGATTCAAATATAGCATTATAATTATGTAACGAATCTAACAACACTAAAATTAATTAACTCGACTGAAAAGGGTAAAATGGTTCAAAATTTTATCGCCAGAGAAATACCGTCGAAATCTGAAAACGGCGAAAACCAATTCAAAAACGGAGCTCATTTGAGAAAGAAATCGCATGTTATAGTTTTTGAAATATATTAAAAATGCAGCAGCAAGATCACGAATTTTACCTCAAACGATGCAACAAAAATTAATTTCTGAGGATCCCTCGGTGTTCTTCTCAGAAAAATATACAATTTAGCCTTTTTAATCACTCAAATCCGATCAAAATTGAGAGAGAAATCATTGGTTGAAGTTTGGGAAAAGTTTGCGATCTTCTCTTCTCTTTCTTGGAGAAAATCCTCAATCTTCGCAGTTCTTTTAAAGTGAAAGAACTTGG
>JAABOM020119899.1:0-22722 GCA_011800125.2 Solanum clarkiae | reverse complement strand
TGATAAAAACATGTTCTCTAAACTATTAAATGTACTTATATTCTTAATCCTGATATAACGATTATGAACTGTATATATTACTTATCATTTTGATTTATTAAAAGGTGAGATTAAGAGATGGGTCAATATGCCTGCTAAGTTGGATGATAATAATATATATTGGTGAAATAATTAGTTAGTTGATGGAATCCATGTTTCAATATAGAGATTGAGGATACACCTTTAATGAGAAGCTTATAAGTTTTCATGTGCAAACTCAGCCAGTAGATTTATGAATCTGGCACATGAAATAAGTTAAGTCTTGCTCTAAAGAAAATTAATTATTAAATTAAATTTGTCAGTAATTTAATTTATTAATTAGTATCTGTAGTCTTAACATGGGGAATTACATAAGTGTTTAATAGAGAATTTCGAAATATAAATAGATGAGTACAATTACGAACTTTTAGTGGAATAAAATTTGAAATTTATTATGGTAAGAATAATTTAGATTAAAAAGAATTATTTCCATAATAGGAAGCCTCAATAATAAATTTTGTGGTCCCTATAGTGGTCATATTTAACTGGAACTCGGAATTCTATTTCTAATAAAAGAAGGTTTCTTATATTTCAAGAAAAGGGATTTTCCTTCTTACTTTTGGATTGGGAAAGGTCCTCTATAAATAGGGGTTTTCCTAACCTAGAAAATCTACTAGAGAAAGAAAGAAAAAGAATTAGTATTCTATAAAATACTTGCCCACCCAAGTATTGAGAGAGTTCGATCGTTAATCTGGGATCACTATAGAAGACCGTGGATTGGAGTATCATTTCCTTCAAGATATCTGCACACGCTTCAAGAGGTATTTCTTGAATTAATTTTCTGTATACTTTGTATGTAATACGTGTTTGTGATTGTTATCTATTATTCATGTCATCTATAAGTTCCTGGGAATGCTTCCGTTGTGTACTATTTTTCAACAATTGCTATCAGAAGTCATGCTTATACCTTTACATATAATATAAAAAAATATGTATGTGAAATTATGCATATGTTTTTTCTGAATCTGATTTTTGGCCGAAAGAAAATCATAATGGATGATCCTCAGTTTTCTTGATTAAACGACTCGAGAGATAGGTTTGAGAGAATTTTGATTGCGGGGTAAAAGTTTTTTAGCAAAATTTTATACGCATGTAATAATCTTTAAAAATAAAGAAAGATAGTTCCATAGTGGATTTCATATATGTATATATATCATTATTCTTGATTAATGTGATGAGGATACAAAGAATCTTTGTTTCTTTAAGTAGTCATGCATGATGATTCCATTATTATTAATGAAATCTAATTAAAAATATATACATTTATATGTATCTCATATTTTTTTTCTTGTGAATGTAGGCAGTGAGAATTTTTTTCTATTTTCCTTTGAAATCTTATTGGAGAATCGTGGTCTTTGATTAAAGAAATCTATGTTGGATTTTCTATTTAACTATTGAATGAAAATAGCATAAAAAATATTATGTACGCTATTATACATATGATAAATTACAATACTTATGCCGTATTTTTTCCAGAAAATTTTGTATAAAATTTGAAAAAAAAATGGTGATAAAGTTTATTTCCTATAATTACCAATAATTGAATAGTAATGAAGTATTAAATTTATGTGCTGGCTTAGATCTTCCTCCCTAACGGATGAATTTAATAAAAGTCATTACGTATTTAATTACTAGTTTGATAATGTGTATTAACTCTCCTAAACTGACTAATATATGATTGGATCAATGTAACTAGGGTTTGTGATTTTCACCTCATTCTCTATAATTATCAAAAATTAAATAGTAATGAAGTATTAAATTTATGTGTTGGCTTAGACCTTCCTCCCTAATGGATGAATTTAATACAAGTCATTACGTATTTAATTATTAGTTTGATAACCTATATTAACTCTCCCAAATTGAGTAATATATGATTGGATCAATGTAACTAGGGATTTTCACTTAACTAAAACTAATAGTAAACTCTCCAACTGAGTTAGGTCTATACAAATTTATGGAGTGAATAATCAGTCATTACATATGTGTATTGTATGAATAGTTCTCCAATCCCAATGATTGGCTATTCAAGATGCATGAATATATATGTGTGATGAGTTTGAATTTAATTATTCAATGTTTATATGACTGTATATTGATCTATTGTAATTTTTTCAATCTCAAATTCAACATGTCTCCTTTTAACCCCATTGCCACTACTTTGAGTCAGAATAAACTTGAGGGTCTTAATTATGTTGACTGGAGAAGAAATCTTGACATTGTTTTAACTGCTGAAGAGTATAAATTTGTACTTCATGAAGAGTGTCCATTAAAACCTGATGAAGAGTTTAGTGATGAGGAAAAACTCGCCTATCAAAGATGGAAAAAGGCTGATGAGATGGCACGGTGTTAAATTCTGGCTTCAATTTTAAATGTATTGCAACATCAGAATCAAACCATTACCTCTGCCTTTGAGGTTTTGGAGAATCTCAAACAAATGTTTGGGGACCAAAATCGCGCAACTAAGCAGAATGCCATGAGAGACCTCATGAACACTAAGATGGTTGAAGGTACTCCTGTTAGAGACCATGTTCTGAAGATGATAAGTCTTCTGAATGAACTAGAGGTCCTAGGGGCTGAAATCGATAATGAATCTCAAGTTGAGATGTACAATTTCTGCCAAATAGTTTTCAACAATTTCGTTTGAACTATAATATGAGTAAGATGAGTTTATCTTTTGCGCAATTTTTGAATGAGCTGTAGGCGGCAGAGATGATTATCAAAAAACAGGTACCCTGTATGGCACTAAACGTTGAGAAAGATTCTACTTCTAAACTGAAAGGTGGACGGAAGAAGAAAAAGGCTCAAAACGTTAAGGCAGTTGCACCTTCAACTGGAGGCATGAAAAAGCCTAAAGGCAAGTGTTTTCATTGCAAGATGCCAGGTCATTAGAAGGTGCAGTGTCCAGTTCTCTTACAAGAAGAAGAATTCAGGTAACTCACTTTCACTTGTCGTTGAAACATATTTAGCAATTGTTTCTACCACTTCATAGTGTATAGATTTAGGAGCCACTGATTACATCTACACTACTTTGCAGGGGTTTCAAGAAACACGCAAGCTGATTAAAGATGAAGTTAGTGTTTTTCAAGCAGATGGCTCAACTGCTCCAGCTTTAGCATGAGAAAATCTTAGCATTTCATTTGGTAATGGTAGAGTTTTAATTTTAAAAGACGCATTATATGCACCTGCTGTTAGAAGAAATTTGATTTCAGTTTCTAATATTTTGAGAGATAGTTATAATGTTAATTTTTTTGATAACGATTGTGTTATTAGTTATAATAGATATTTTATCTCTGCGAGTTCATTAATTGATGGTCTTTATATTATTAATGTCTCTCCAGAACTGCAACAGACTAAAGAATTGAATAATGTCAACATTTCAAGTAAAAGAAAGCGTTCTTCTGAATTTAATGAGACTTATTTATGGCACTTGCATCTATGTCATATAAATCTAGATAGGATTTCAAGGTTGGTTCGAGATGGACCTTTAGGTTCATTAAGAGTGGAGGCACTACCAACATGTGAATCTTGTTTAGAAGGAAAAATGACTAAGAGACCTTTCCCTTCAAAAGAAAATAGAGCCAATGATAAATTAGAGTTAATTTATTATGATTTGTGTGGCCCAATGAGCATACAAGCGAGAGGTGGATATGAGTATTTCGTGACTTTCATTGATGATGATGACTACTCAAAATATGGACATATTTATTTGCTACGCCGTAAGTCTGAATGCTTTGAGAAATTCAAAAAATTTAAGGCAGAAACGGAGAAGCGACATGGAAAATATATCAAATCACTGTGATCTGATCGTGGTGGCAAATATCTCTCCCATGAGTTCACTAGTTGCTTATCAGAACAAGGAATTACGTCTCAAATGTCTGTACCCAAAACGCCATAACAAAATGATGTAGCAGAAAGAAGAAACAGAACTCTTTTAGAAATGGTTAGATTTATGAGTAACTCTGATTTGCCTTATTCGTTTTGGGAATATGCATTAGAAACTGCAAATTATATTCTGAACTTAGTTCCTTCTAAGTCTATACCTATGACACCCATTGAATTGTGGACTGGGCATAAATCTAGTTTGAAACACATTCGAATCTGGGGATTTCCAGCACATGTGCTGAAAGGAAAGACAGAAAAATTGGAACCTAGAACAGAAGTATGTGTTTTTATTGGATACCTTATAGGAACAAAAGGCGGTATATTTTATAATCCTAAAGAAAAGAAAGTTATAGTAAGTACCAATGCTAAGTTTTTTGAAAGGGATTTTCTAACAAATCATGTTCCCAGAAGTGAATTAGTTATATGGGAATTAAGCAAAGAGATAACAAATCAATCTACTGAATATAATGAAAGACAAATTCAAACCCCAGATATTAGATTTAACATACCATTACATTCTAGTAGTGGGAGTGATGTTAATAGACATATAATTTTACAAGTACAAATTCCTGAAAATCCATTACAACAAGGCAGTGGGAGTAGCACTAAGCAGATTGTATTAGAGGAAGAAGTTATTAATATCTCCACACCGCAAGGTGCTGAAGATAACATTGAGACTCAAGATCCTACAAATGATGTGGTTCAACCACAAGATCATAATAATGTAACTCTCTCTGCATCTGCCCCTGCACATGTAGTGGCTAGTCATAGTGGGAGAGTGATAAGAAAATCACTTCGATATGCACTCATGGGAGATTCTTTTGATAGAATCCTTGAAGAGTTAAATATCGAACCCTTGAATTACGACGAAGCACTACAAGATAAAAATGCAGAAAAATGGATCATTACTATGAAATCAGAAATGGAGTCCATGTACTACAATAAAGTCTGGGATCTTATAGAACCACCTGTAAATGGAGTCAAACCCATTAGATGCAAGTGGACTATAAGAAGAAGAAAGGAGTAGACGAAAAAGTACAAACTTACAAGGCTAGATTTATTGTAAAAGGGTTTACTCAGAAATAAGGGATCGATTATGATGAAACTTTTTTGCCAGTAGTCATGCTTAAGTCTATTAGAAAATTCTCTCATCTATTGTTGCTCATTATGATTATGAAATTTGGCAGATAGACGCCAAGACAGCTTTCCTTAATGGAAGTCTTGATGAGAGCATCTTTATGTGGCAACCAGATGGTTTCATGGAAAAAGAAAAAGAACACATGTTGTGCAACCTTAAAAGGTCCATTTATGGATTAAAGTAAGCTTCCAGGGCATGGAATACTTGTTTTGGCAATGCGGTCAAGACCTTTGATTTTAAGCAATGTCTTGATGAGTCTTGTATGTATAAAAAGTGGAATGGGGACAAAGTGATGTTTCTGGTATTATATGTAGATAACATCTTGCTCATAGTAACAATGTGAGCATGATGAATTCAGTTAAGCAATGGTTGTCCATTAATTTTGATATAAAAGATTTGGAAGAAGCTGCTCATATCCTTGGGATCAAGGTTCTACGTGATTGCAAGAAAAGGATGTTAGGCCTATCTCAAGCTCTTTATATTGATACAATTCTCACCAGGTTCAGTATGCATAAGTCCAAGAAAGGATTTCTTCCCTTCAGACATGGAATTTCTTTATCTAAGGATCAATGTCCTAAGACAGATGAGGAAATAGCAAGCATGAAGTTCCTTATGCATCAGCTGTAGGAAGCCTCATGTATGTGATGTTATGCACTAGACCTGACATCTGTTTTGTTGTACGCATGGTTAGCAGATTTCAGTCTAACCCTGGGCGAGAACACTGGACATCAATTAAACATATAATCAAGTACTTAAAGAGGACTAGTGATTATATGTTGGTCTATTATTCGAATGAGTTGGTGCCCATAGGGTATACAAACTCAGATTTCTAATCTGATAAGGACTCTAGAAAATCGATCTTATAAAATATGTACTTTGGGAGGTGAAACTGTTATTTGGAGGAGTATTAAGCAAACCTGTGTTGCTGATTCCATTATGGAAGCTGAATATGTAGTAGCCTCTGAGGCAGCTAAGGAGGCAGTATGGCTCAAAAACTTTCTAAAAGTCTTGGGTGTAGTTTCTGCAATGAAAGTTCCACTCACAATATTTTGTGATAATAGCGGTGCGGTTGCAAATTCAAAAGAACCACAAAGTCATAAGAAAGCAAAACACATTGAGCGCAAATATCATTTCATTCGAGACATAGTGCAAAGAGGAGATGTGATGGTTGTAAAGATTGCATTAGAAAACAACCTGGCAGACCCTTTCACAAAGCTTTACCACAAAAGTCTTTTGATAGACATGTTGAAGGAATGGGTGTTAAAGTTATGGGTGCATGGTTATGAGTCTAAGTGGGAGATTGTTAGGATATACTATTAATCATGCGTTTAGATATAGTATTATTTATTGAACAATTGTTTATTTATTTATTCAATTCAATAAAGTGTTACATTAAACAAATCAATTTGTCATATATGTGTCCTTAACTTATATAGTAGATGATTTGGTGTATAGAGTTTGAGCTTATACACAGAAGATCAAATCATCGGTTCTTATAAGTTGAATTATAGTTCACAATCTAGATGGAAATTTGGACAAACCATCGGGAAGATTGTAGCACGAGATAATATGTAATTTTATCTTGATTATGAGAATGATATAGTTCTAACTTCTCGTGCTAGTACATTTTGTATGTATTGAACGGACCAAGTAGAGATAAATATTTTGGACTGATTGATAAAAACATGTTCTCTAAACTATTAAATGTACTTATATTCTTAATCCTGATATAACGATTATGAACTGTATATATTACTTATCATTTTGATTTATTAAAAGGTGATATTCAGAGATGGGTTAATATACCCGGTAAGTTGGATGATAATAATATATATTGGTGAAATAATTAGTTAGTTGATGGAATCCATATCTCAATATAGAGATTGAGGATACACCTTTAATGAGAAGCTTAGAAGTTTTCATGTGCAAACTCGGCCGGTAGATTTATGAATCTGGCACATGAAATAAGTTAAGTATTGCTCTAAAGGAAATTAATCATTAAATTAAATTTGTCAGTAATTTAATTTATTGATTAGTATTTGTAGTCTTAACATGAAGAATTACATAAGTGTTTAATGGGGAATTTTGAAATATAAATAGAGGAGTGCAATTAGAATTTTTAGTGGAATAATTTGAAATTTATTATGATAAGAATAATTCAGATTAAAAAGAATTATTTCCATAATTGGAAGCCTCATTAATAAATTCTGTGGTCCCTATAGTGCTCATATTTAACTGAACTCAGAATCTTATTTCTAATAAAAGAAGGTTTCTTGTATTTCAATAAAAGGATTTTCCTTATTACTTTTTGATTGGGAAAGGTCTCTATAAATAGGGGTTCTGCTAACCTATAGAATTATTGTCCACCCAAGTACTGAGAGAGTTCGGTTGTTAATCTGGGATCACTATAGAAGATAGTCTTGTTTGCTTCAAGATATCTGCACAGGCTTCAAGAGGTATTTCTTGAATTAATTTTCTGTATACTTTGTATGTAATACGTCTTGAATTAATTTTCTGTATACTTTGTATGTAATACGTGTTTGTGATTGTTATCTATTATGCTATAAGATACTGAGAATGCTTCCGATGTGTACTATTTTCCAACAGTGTTCATGATAATAAAATAGGCTAGCATTTATTGCTTAGTACAATTTAATTTGCTTCAAGTACAACGACCTAGTGCAGTGTTAGTCCCTCTTGGTGGCTTATATAATAGATAACAACAACAACATACCCAGTATAATCCCACTCGTGGGGTCTGGGGAGGGTAGATTGTACGCAAACCTTACCGCTACCTCATAGAGGTAGAGAGGCTTATATAATAGATAAAGATAAATATATGATGGTCAAGTAAGTTATTGAAAGAATTATCTCAACTTTTAATATTTAAATTTGGGAACGTGTATATTTCTTATTACTTTATAAATTTGTATATGATTAAATTTATGTTGATAGATATTTATCGCATATTATTTTTATAAGAGTATATAATAAATTTTATCTTAATTAATGTGTTTATTTATAAAGCTTATAAATGAAAGTAATAATTCGTACAAGTGTATATACAAAAATTCGATGAATATATAGGTCTTTTTAATGATATATGAACAACAAATCATTATCAATTTCATAGCATACATCACACTGGCAAACAGTAAAAAGAGAAAAACTTGTTTCCATATTTGTCTCTGAGACAACTAATTCCTTGTTTCATAGTATTATACCTTTTATTTTAATTATATATCACCATCTGTACTACCAACTGTACGAATTTAACCACTTGAGTAGGACAAGTGATATCAAATAATTTCAACATGCACTTTATTTATAAGTGAAAATTATGTCACATTTAAAAGCACATTGAAAATGAAAAGTCAAAGAGCAAAAAACGTGAAAATAAAATAAAGTAATAGAGCATTAAAGGAAAAAAACATATAATTTATTGAATCTGGATATTAGAGGTTGAAAGGAAAAAAGGCTAGAACTGATATCATAATTTTACTATTTAATAAGATCCAACAAATTTTAATAGTACACTGTATTATTATATTATATATACTAGTGGTGGTCAGCCTGTGCCCAATGATGTATATTAAGTTTTTTTGTGATTAATGAAATTTTAGCGGGTTTGCGATATTCCTCTTCCACCTTTGTGTGTGTGTTTTTTTTGGAAAGCAGTTAATACGACTTGTTGACGTTTATGTACATTTATATTTACACGAAATGCATTATTGCTGCAGCTCCATACTGTTTGCTTCTATTTACATTTATATTTACGCAAGATCCAAAAACAGTGGCTGATGCTGCAGTTGGCGGGGGCACATCCAAAAACATTTGTACATACTAACGGAATCAAGCCTTGTTCAAATCTGGTTCCTGATTCATAAGAAGAATATACGGGAGATTTAGAATGCGTAATTGTCAAATAGTGATAGTGGAATAATTTACTTGCACTAACCCTTAGTGTTGTTATATTAGCGTTGATTCTATATTTTAGACCTTTTACTTGATGTTTCTTCTGCTGCTGGGGTGTCGCATTCGTCTAGAGCAGTCAGGGATTCCAACTTTCTTCTGCCCCTTGCAGTAACGTTTGCTGGCGGTGAAACTGCAAGCAAATCAAAGATGATTTCTTTCAGGGTGAGGGACAAAATAACCAGTGAATCAGGTGTTTTGACTGGCTTTCAGAGTAGTGATTTTTACAAGTGAATCTTGAACCATTCCTGTGACAGCTCTTCTCGAACATGCTCAACAGGGATCAATTGTTTCTGCATAAAGAAGTTAATTAGAAGTCGGAATTTAATATGCAACTTGAGGCAGCTTAGCACATTTTCTTTTTACCTTGACAATGGTTGTTTCATATATTTGGTCTGCTGTCATCGACAACATTTTCTCAACCAGTTTGTCTGACATGGTTGGTGTCACAGTTCCACTTGCATCCGTGATTTCAACTTCAAATTCACACCTGCAATGTTGTTTATCAGAGTCATTGCATGGGAAAGGTGATATTCAGTAATATCTTGTCATTCTGCGGAGTTGTTATTACCTTGGAATCAGCAATCTGAGGAGCCTGTAATTTATATACTGAATTATTTTCTTTCGCTTCATTCACACCAAATGTTTACATTCAGAGTAGCAGAGTACGTACAAGAACTGAAATTCATTTGGTAACGATATCTCGCCTTCAATGTAGAAAGTTTGAGCCTGTGTAAAAATAAAAGTGAGCAAGTATAATTGAGCCAAATTTATAGGAAAAGAAATGACTTTGGGCGCAGCTGTGGGAAACTGGCAAGTGAAATTTCAGTTCGAAACAACCAATTCTAATTTGGATATCAACTCCAATAGGAGGAGCCATGTTTGTAGAACAATTTTCGAAGACACTAGTTCTCCTTAGAGAAACGTTATTGCTGCAGTGGCTAATTAAGTTGATTATAAGTTGGGATTGTGGTTCAATTACAACAGTAACGTAGCCCATAAGAGCCAAATCAGGTTAGTTCAAAAATACGAGCAACAATGTAAAACACCAAAATAGCCAAATATCTTGAAATTCCAGAAGAGAACATTGGGAAAACTTTTTCCATATAACTAATACATAAAACCGGAAAAGATGTAATGTTGATAACACCGGTCAAGAATTTTCATGTGTTAATAGGTGAATTCCAAAAGGGACGAAAAGCTGCATAAGCCTACGTTACAAAACAGCGATTACCAGGGAATGCAGTTGACAATTCAGCAGTAATCAATGCTTCAGGTGCACTCCAAACAAAAGGGAATATACACGAATAGGGGAAAAAAATTTAACCCGAGACTACAA
Organism: Solanum clarkiae; assembly: GCA_011800125.2. NCBI lineage: Eukaryota > Viridiplantae > Streptophyta > Magnoliopsida > Solanales > Solanaceae > Solanum > Solanum clarkiae. The sequence continues at coordinate 12,313 of JAABOM020119899.1, read as the reverse complement.
TACTACTGAATGTGTATTTGTATATGCCAAGCAACATTTGCTCACTCTTTTTCCTGTCGGCACGAGGGTATTTTTTAACCATGATCAACAGGGAGGCCCCGAAAACCTAAATAGGTCTTCAAGCTAGATCCATCAGATACCATAAATGGCTGCCAAGAATTTAGAGATGCGTTTTACTATGAGTTAAATACTATGTCCATGCATTATATGTAATATTTAATTAAAACACAGAAACATCTTGCTCATATATAGAGTAATTTAAAAAATTATACCAAATTAAACATACAAACAAAGAAGAAGGAAATGAAGATAAGCAGACTTTTTGGGTTGATGTGACTACAAAATACAAGGAAATGAAGGACTTACAGAAATTAAATGTCAAGGTAAGATCGATTAGTAAATAAAATTTGAATATAAGAACTTATGGTTCTCAACCACTTTAGTAATAAGTAAGCGACACTCATGGGTGTTTGGGTGGTTGTAAAGAGCTTTTATTTTCCTTATAAACTCATAAAGAGTCATGAACAGGAAAACATGAGACTCGGTGAGTAAGCTAATCCCAGAACAACTTTTCAAGAATAAATCCAGAAAACAGAGAAGTAAATGCTAAATCAAGTGCTGCTATGAGCGTCAATCCCAAAATAGATGGGATGGACCACACAAATCATCTGTATCCATTGAATTCTACTGGACACCTTAGAAACTAAGAGGAACCAAATTGGTTCTAATGATTCTCATCAGTGTCTTTTTCTATTCCTTTCTAACGACTCTGTTGGAGACGGTAAAAAGATCCTACAGTTGGTTAAAATCATCAGAGCAGCAATTTTTCAGCTATCTTTTAAAAGACATGATATACCACCAAAATAAGAAGAATAAGGCTCGAGATTGGAACCAAAAATGGTAGACAAATGTTAGACTACATAATAGCACATTCATTTTGTAGTGACATACTCATACATTAGGCGTAGGATCAAATTGACCACGGAGACAGTGCAGAGCAGTACACTTTTAGTCAAATTCATTTTTAAAGCGAAGCAGTAGCATACAAAGCGAAAGACTTACACGTAAAAGTGGGCGATGAAAAACAAAGAGGCCAAAAGATTTAGAAAAGAGGGTGTTTTCCTTTTGCAACAAAGGTCATCTTGAATATGCAGCAACATCATAATCAGCACATTGAGCAGTTTAGTAATTTCTTCTTTTGGTATCATCTTCATCATCCTACATTCACTCTCCCTATTCTCAGCCAAAGTAACAAGAAACTCTGCAGCAAGTTGCCTTAACTTTTTCTCTAACTCCAAATTCTCAGGTAACTTTACCATCGACTCAAACATAACACCAATATTCCAAGAATTTCTCAACTATGGGGAGGAACAAGAAGTTATCTGGAATTGTCGTTGTCCATTAACTACTAAAACAGTAATTGACCACACATCAATGTGATGGTGGAACTTTGTTTTGTCTAAAATTGAACAGAGTGAATCAACAAATGTTGGTTCTATCAATTTAGGATAAAACGAATAAATTTGCAGAGGTATGTTTATCACCAAATGTTAAATTGAAAGTTGAGGCATGTTTCGATGAATATTTGGTGATGGTTAAGGTAGAAAAAACAAATATTCAGGCACTCTCTGTGCGCGCCAAAAGAAAATAACGGAATGGAGACTACTCCTTAACTGGGAGAAACGCAACTCTGCTCGTTCAAAAGTGACTCACCTGATTTGTATTCACTATGGATGTATATTTCAAAACTGCAGTTATTGTAGGCGAAGAATCTAGCGTAGTCCCAGATGATATTGTTAATGTTAGCCCTGTGGTTGCACGCGTACTATTTTTTGTATGTGCAACCCACCTACAACTGATTGTTGAAGTGAATCACACATATCTAGGATGGATAATGCAAGCGGAAAAGGTGGCTACTATATGTAGCATCTAAATCGCTTCTAATTTGGGCTTCCAAGAAGGGCAAAATGGAAAAGACAGCAGAATGTCAATCCAAAGAAGGAAAACTAAGAGCTGGATCTCTAACTTTGGTTAACTTTATTGGAGGAGGTTCGACAGAAGAACGGGTGTCATAAACTATTCAGAACAGAGTATGCAGCCTGACAGAGTAAATGGAACCAGAAGTTGAAAAGCTTGATACGCAGACGACTAATTGAGCAATTTCTAACTTGCTGTTTAAAAGAGGGACCAAAATAGAACGGAGTGAGAACCTGAAATTGACAAGGGACCTCAGGGTGCAACCACGCCAAGCAGGTATTTGGTTTTCGAGCAAAAGAGCTCCACAGAAATTGAAACTGCTATAACGCCAATATGGGGCATGTGAAGGAACATTTGCTAATCAAAATGAAAAATTCAAATTCTTTAAGGAATAAAAGGAGACGCTACTCATTCATGTAGTTTTTATATTTTTCCCTTTTATTAGGAGGCACAAAGAGTTCGTTTAAGCCTTTTTCGGTCAAAAAGTCACATTAAGATTGACATAGCTCTGTATGCATATGTAGTAAATGCGTTGCGGCCCTGGTGCAGCTTAGCAGTGGGTTTGATGAATGAAAGGGAAAACCCCTTTAATTCATGAAAAAGGTGAGACTATTTTTTTGGTTCAAAAATGACAAATTCTTTGGTTTCAGCTAGGCGCAACAGTTGCAGTTGACAGAATCAAGCAGAAACTCTATGTCAAGATTGATGTACTAAACTTCTAAGAAGGAAAGGAAAAATAGTGCAAGCCCGAAAAGTGCAACAGCACCATGGCTGCAGAATCGCCAGCTAAATATAGAAGAAGGGAATGATGAGGCCAAGATGTGGACCAGATTATCTTTAGTGCACATTTTGAAAAGGCGACGGTCTAAATAACATATAAAGCAAAAAGATAGGATAAGGATGAATAGGGTAGTTGGTGAGATTTTAGATGACAAGAGTAGTTTAAGCACATGTTACAGCAGATAAAATCAGGGAAATTGAAAGAAAAAAAGCTATCAACAGAAGAATAAAGTTCAGAAAGTAGAAGATACGCACAGTGGATTGCAGCTGAACGCTGGAGGTAGAGAGTGTTTCATCTTCAAAAGGCGCGACATTTAGTGAAGAAGATGATTCAGATGAACTTTTCTGAGTGTATTCGATCAGCAACTGTTTATTTGCCTTTGTCCTGGAATGTAAAGATATATATTGTAAATAATAAATTCTGTAGAGAGCATATCAAACAGGAATATAATGGCAGGTGGTTTAATGTATTAGATACCAGTTAGTTGACTCTGTTACCTGTGGGTACAAAGGATAGATCAGAATGGAGGAATTGAACCTTGTTGTTAATCGAATTTCTGTGAAAGATATATTTGTTAAAGACGAAGGTAAAGTTTTATATATGTGTGTGGGAGAAGAATAAGACAATACCTTTTTTAAAATTTGAAACAACTATTCGTTTTGCAGGTATGACAGGGTGCTCGCGTAGTTGCTGTTGCAGTTGTGCCCCTTCATTATCAGCTAGCTCTCCCTAGATGGAAAGTAGAAAAGGTCTTTTCCTATGAAAATGAAAGAGTATTAAGAATGTATCATGTCATTTTTATTAAGATAAAATATAATATAATATACTTACTTGTCATCTATGACAATAGCCTCTTGAGATCTTTTTTCTTCACTACCATGATATTTCATTGATGCACAATTTGCAATAACAGCTAACATATCTTTTTTGACATATCATGTTGATGCAAAAGTAAAATATGAGTGTTTAACTGTTATATTGAGCAAATATGAATCCTTATGTACAACAAATAAAATAAATAGGAGAACTAATGTTTGCATACCGAATTCAATGCCTGGAATTTGCCTTTCAATGTCAGCAAAGGAGATTATGTTCAATTTGGTGGGCAGTGGCAATGGCTTCTCTTCTTCTTTGTCATTGCTTTCTGTTACTTCTTCAACGATAGTGAATGTATCAATAACCCATTGGAATTTGTTGATTGGTATTGCACATGGAGAAGGATCTCTGACGTTTGCTGTTGAGACTGCCCTGTTCTTAGTATGCACAAGGAAACACAAACGTACAAGTATTTCCTTGTGGGTACCTAATCCTGTATTCAGTCAACTGTTGGAGCTTCTCGCTCTGGCCAAGAGTTTTTCTTTCGGCTGTTTTGGTTCCTGATGATTTCCATGGAAATCTAGGAACTTCTCATCCTTTTTTGCAAACAACGGAAGACGTTGCCGGAGTTGTTGCCACAGCTGCAACAATTGTTACACCGCCACGACTTCCAAGCTCAAACTGCTGCGTGGCCTCTTTGCCGGTTTAACCTAAAGTTTTGGAGCTCAGCTCTGCTAGTACTCTTGCTATGCCTAGGCTTATGCCCGGCCTGCTACTGACAAAGCACCAGTTATTTCTTAATCCGTAGGAATTACTCTTAGTTTTGTCAGCAATTTAGTCTGGCGGAAGTCCTAAATGTGATTAAACAGCCAAACTAGAAGGCCTATTACAGTAAGCACAAACTCTGTTTCGGCATGTGTAGCCAGTAAACGATTTCCTTATTCTGAAACCAACAATTCTTTGATTTCGCGTAGCCAGAGGTGGCCACAGGAATCACAATTAACAGAATAGGAAAAGTATATAAGCACCAAGTGGAAACAACTTCCCATAGAAATCACCCAATTACGAATCAAAGGAATACGTTGGATCTAACAAGTTGCCAAGCATACGCCAAAAAGAATTTGAGAAGCACAGTAGAAATTAGCAGCAGAAAACGCACCGAGAAAGGCGATGGAGAACAAGCTGGTGCCACGAAGATCAAAGATGGCGGTGATTTCCTTTGTTACGCACAGCCAGTTTCTTTGGGAGAAAGTATAAGCTTAAAAGACACAAGACTTGCATTGTGAAGCTAACTCCAGTATCCATAGGTCAACCGAGGAAAAAAGGGAGCATACTGAGCCCTATTAAATAAATTCCTAGAGAGAGTTCACACGTTTGAGCTGAAGGTACAAAAGGCGGCAGCAGCCCAAGGTATGAAATCCCTGTAATACCCCCTAAGCAGCTGGTTAAGAGAGGGCTATTTTGGTCCGCCCAAAACACAAGACAACCTTTTCAAGCCTGAAGTACAAGATCAGCAATGCAAACAGCAGGTAAGATTACAAGTATGCCCCTGGTTCAGAATAACGACGGAGCTCAAGTATCTCTTATATATAAAGAGTAGAGTAATATATATATGTGTGTGTATATATATATATAAAATAAGAAAATATGTAATTTAGTGTAGAATTAAAATGATAATTCAATTTTGCATTGCATGTTTATCGTAAAATATATTAAAAATAATCATAAATTTCTACAGGCTATTAAGTTATGTGTTCTATGTGTATATCTATATTAGTAGTAAAAGAGGTTTGCAAATAATCAGGATGAGAGTAACGTAAGATATTGTCATAATAAAGATTGTATCATGAATAATGTTATGCAATAATAATTAATAATGACTATAGATATTTAAAATGTCATAATTAAGAAATTAAAATGCAGTTTAAATTTACTATTTAATAATAATACAATAATAATATATTAATAATATTATTATTGTAACTCAATTTTATAGAATTATTTTATCATAGTAACTCTACTATATTAATCATATTATTATAGTAACTCAATTTTCAATTATCAAGACAAACTCTGAACAAAAAGAGAGTAAACATTTTTAGAAGAAATTGCTTTGAAGAAATAAAGATAGTGAGAGTCAACCTTGATTGATGAAACAATTTCATTTAAATGAAATGTCAAGAATTTCTCTATTATTCATTTACAAATATGACAAAATAAATTAAAAAAATTAATTTCCAATAAAAAATAGATTAATTTAATTGTAATACTCATGACATGCAAGTTCAACTGAATAAAATAGTTAAAATTGTGAGACCTAAAACGTTTTTGAAGGAATTGTGTGTTGCACCTCTTTAAATATTTTTCGATTTTGTTTGATTGGCGACATGATAATCGTGTATTTCAAAATTATGACAAATTGTATGAATGAGAAATAACGTTTTTACATTATAAAATTTTGTCACACCACAAAGACCACACGATATAGCTCACTTTAGGGCTAAGTACAAGATGAAAAATTTATATACTAGTATTTTTATACCATCATCTTATAAGCATAATAAAAATTTAATGCAAAATTAGGGATGTAATTTACATCATTAAAATGATAAAATAATAATAATGATATCATACCGCAAAATTATATCAAAAGCTAGTTGGAAGAAAGGCAACTCAATCAAATTATGTAGGACTTTTCTCAATCACTAAACTATTTGAAATGGAGCGAAAATAACCCCCGCTCCCACCTTCTTCCCCCATTAGATTTTGGATAAAAAATATTTTTCCGTTAAATTTTTGACACAATTAGAAAAAATATATATAAGTAATTATTTTTTACAAAATATTGCATTAGCACGTGATTTATCAATTAGAAATCGACTTCATGCAACGTCATTCCTATATAATATACATGCAAATATAAGTCAATTTCATATTAAAAAATTATTGTACTCACAGGCTATGCAATAAAGAAAAATATTTCATAAGAATAATTACTTAAATATCTTCTAAATAGGTTGCACTTTTTTAAACTTGAAAGTCTCACTTTTAGATATATTCTACGCATTTTTGTGTTCAATTTATGTAACAAAAACGAAATTTGATTCTAAATAATGTTCACTCGAAGAAGATGCTATCAATTTACTTTTTTTTTTTTTTTTGACCTCTTCGATCTCTCGAATCAATTTTATGTTGCAATTTATCAGTGACATCAATTTTTTTTCCTTGCCCTCTATCATATGACATTGAGTTTTCTCTCAATGTTCATTCTTCTTCTTTAGTATTTTATTCTTATTAACAGACGACTTAGCGTTTATCGCAGGTGTTTGAATTAAAATATCAAAACTTGATGACTTTTTCTCAACTTGTCGTTCTTCTTAGTCTAAGGCTCTTCCTAGGCATAACCATCACATTGAGTTTTTTAGACATTATGTGAAATTGAAGGAAAGAGAACAACTTCATATAGATGAAAAAAAGTTGAAGAAATTGGTTTAATTTTGATGAATAGTAGTTTAGACAAAAATGTAGAAAAACGAAGAGTCAAGTTTAGTGAGAGACAAATATGAAAAGAAAGAAGAAGATAATGATGTTGAGAGAGAAAAATCCGATGATTATGACAAATAGAAAAATGTGTACAAGTTGAAAATCAAATCCCTTAATTATAGCATGAGATTAATATAGAAAAAGTGGAATACATGTTCACTCTTAGACATTTTTATTAATCATCACTCTTAATATAAAAAAAAATTAAACGAAATATTAATATATGCATATCTGTTGTGACTTAGAATTAAAATCTTAATGATAGTAATTATAAAATAGTACCTTTAAAGGATGTAATATATACCCTCTAATAAATATTGTGAAAAAAGAATTCAATAAAATATCAGTTAGAACTCTATTGAATATTTTTATGAACACCCGCTTAATTTTTTGTTAATAAACAAGGGTCATTTTTACCCTTAAAGTATCTGAATTAGTTCATATTTACCATTTAATTATTTTTGGGCTCAAATATACCCTTACCGTTAAATTATTAGGCCACTTCTACCCTTCACATCCAAATTTCCGTTTGGCCTCACATGTGGCATCCGATGTGAGACGAATTTTGCCACATGGATGTCCACAAAGCATTCCATTTAAGATACCAAATTAAAAAAATGAAAAAGGGTTATATTTACCCTTAAAGTATCTGAATTAGCTCATATTTACTCTTTAACTATTTTTGGGCTCAAATATACCCTTATCGTCAAACTATTGGGATGAACAAAATGGGAGGGACGAACTAATTAGATCTGCTTTTAAGTTGAGAATTTTTGAATTGGTCGGGTTCTCAATTTTTTAAATTTGATATCAAATTATTTAATCTAATATATGACAAGATTATACAAATGTTAAACCCCAACTTTGTATCCCAATTTCATTTCTCCCCAATTTCATCAATTTGGCTTTTTCATTACTAAAAGACCTAATCTTCTTCATCACCTAGTTAGTCAATTTGGCTATTTGTGGCTTCTCCATCCCCTAGTACATCATATGTCTTAGTTTTACTCTTTTGACGATTTTCAGAAGTTAAAGATACAAAACTGGGGTTTAAAATTTGTATAATCTTTTCATATGTTAGATTAAACAATGAGATACCAAATTAAAAAAATCAAAAACTCGACCCATTCAAAAATTTTTAACTTTAAAGCGGATCTAATTAGTTCGTCCCTCCCATTTTGTTCATCCCAATAGTTTGACAGTAAGGGTATATTTGAGCCCAAAAATAGTTAAAGGGTAAATGTGAGCTAATTCGGATATTTTAAGGGTAAAATGACCCTTTTTCATTTTTTTAATTTGGGATCCTAAATGGAATGCTTATGTGGACGTCCATGTGGCAAAATCCGTCTCACATCGGATGCCACATGTGAGGCCAAACGAAAATTTGGATGCGGAGGATAGAAACGGCCTAATAATTTAATGGTAAAGGTATATTTGAGCCCAAAAATAGTTAAAAGGTAAATATGAGCTAATTCAGATACTTTAAGGGTAAAAATGACCCCTTTTTGTAAACAATAATAGCAGATAGAGTCGTCAAAATGGGATTAACCCACGGGACCGGGCCAACCACACTTGTTATTGGAGTACAGTTGGAATATAAATTTTTTAAGCCCCATTTAGAACTAGGGCTTATGGGCCAAACCTACTAAACCCTTAGCCCTTAAGGCTTGGCTGAGGTCGGTCTATGAGCCAAAAATATTATTTAAGTTGAATTAAAACAACTAAAATTGTAAAACGTAATAATTCTTTAGTTTATAAGTTTATTTTTTCCAATCTTCTTTATTTATTTGTCAAAAAAATATTATTATTTTGCTTTAGTTGTAGGATCACTCAAAATTTATGATCATTGTTTGCCATATTTGATTTGAAAATCTTCTGATTTCTTAACGTTATATATTTCAGATATGAGATTGTAATTGAAAGCAACCACTAATCATATGTATAATGTATATTATGATTGTAATTATTATATTCTTTCATATAATTATTTTAAACATGTTAAAAACTTAACATAGCGATGTAATTTAAGTTTGAATTTAGATTGAAAAGAAAAAAATTATTAAAAAGATAAGGAATTACCCACCCTAGCTTGCAGCCCTACCAGGATTGGGTTGAGTTCACTATTTCAAGACCTTTTTAAATGAAAGGCTAGCCTGTCTTATCTCTTTAAATTCCTTTGCTCGCATGACTTGAATTGGGTGGGGTCAGCCTAACTCGTTTTGATAGCTCTAATTATAAAAATTTGTATAAAATTCATTTGAAATTTATATTGACAAGTTATATTTGACCTAGGTACGGACCTTAATTTGTCTGTTATCCTTTAAAATTTGGAAAAAGAAAAAAGAAATAAAAGATAAAAGCACCGGCAATCCCCTCTCATTTTGCCTTACAAGTTGTTGGACACGTGCTTTGCACGTGTGACCTGTGCTTTGCACGTGTGACCCGTGCAATTTTTTATAAATTATTTTATAAGAGAAACCGTCAAAACACTACTCATTTAGTTATATTAACATATTTAACAAAATACAAATAATGTAAAGTTATAGAATGAATAATGAAGATAACGAGATTGAGGAAAGATCGCAGAGAAGGTGCTTAATAGGTTAAGCTCGAAGAATATAAATTGTTATTTCTGATCATCCATGTTGGGGTTTTAATGAACAATTTTGTATCACACTCACTTATTGCCAACTTCTATTATCATAAAATTAAATTTGAGCTGGTAGTTTAAATCTTCACATCTCTACTTTTGTTGTATTGAAAAAAGTGGGTCCCTTCTCTTCCATGGGATTTTATGTGACTCTAATCTATTCCATAATTTCATTTCTTAAAATGTTAAATGCATTGACATAAATCTAGAAAAAGAGAATAAGAAGAAAATTAATAATTTCAGAGTATTTAAGCACTTGTAATATAATGTTACTTGTCAAAGAAAATAAGAAAAGTTAGATTAGATAAATAAAAAAATATAATAATATTTTAGTAATTATAACATATTCTTCAAGCTTGATTTGACAAATATTCTATACAATGGATCATGCCATTTTCTTTCATCTCCAAATAAAATTAAATATACACCAAAATTATATATAAAATTATTAATCATGGCATAAACACTAATGAGTTTTTTTTAAAAAAAACTTTAACATAAATGAGTTCCAAATGATGGAAGTGATGATAAGAAGAACTGAGAAAAAAAAAGGCCATGGAATGAAATAATAATTAAAAAGTTGATGCTCCATATTTGAGTCTGTTATATAAATTTGAATACAAGCAATAGATGACAATTATGTTTCTCCTATAAAATATTGTTAGTTGTGTAGCCTACTGTTCCAAAGAATCATATGCATAGTTAGTAGTTATACTCCTTATCCACTCTTGCTTGCTTCAGGAATCATCAATTCGTCAAAATAAAATGAAAAATTTGAGAATTGTAATTTGACACATTAATAATTCACTTTCTATGAATAACACTATGTTTTAAAAATTACATATTAATTTATCTCATGTTGTATCAATATACTTATTAAAAGCTAATCAATATAAGTGCGAAAAGGTGTACATATGCTTTCTTAAATAGTATGCACATATACGTTGGCTTCCAATTTGCTCACGAAGAAATTCATAGCCTGGAGACAACCTTGCCAATAAAGAACAAAAGAAAATCAAATAAATAAATGAAAAATTTTAAGAATAAATTGTCATTAAGTAAAGAAGAGAGAAGAACTATATAGACATTATAAAACTTATTTAAAAAATAAAAAAAGAGAAATTAGAATCATTTTGCAAAGAATTCTTCCATTCACGTTATATGAAAAAGACAAGCCTATCCTATTAAGGAAATAAATGAACAATAATTAAAATGACTTTGTAAAACAAAATTGATATGAAAATTATTAACTAATCAACAACAAAATTTGTGCATTTGTTACAAATTTCTATTGACCCAACTTCATAGACAATTCATAGGCCATAGAATCTTTAGAAAAAAAAAAATGCTAAACTATGATATGCATTACAATTGACTTATAATTTTGTGAGGTTAAATATGTGTGGATAAGGAAAGGTAAAAGGTCATGTCGTAAACTTATACATGAAATTTGTAAAAATTATGAAAATCATGATAATTACAAATAAATGTAAAAAATTTGAGAGTTATGAATATTGTCATTACAAATATTTATTAATAGTAAAAGCTATGAAAAGAAAGAGGTGTGAATCATGAAGACATCTTTTTTACAATAAAATAAATAAGAAAAGTAATAGAAAATGCCAAAAAAAAAAAGAAACTATTGACCAAAAAGTGGTGGCACGTCACTTTTTTTTGTTTTGTTTAATCTAGCTTTATATATTTATATATTGTGTATTTGTGTTAATTAAATTGGAGGAGAGAAATAAAATTAAATATAAAAAGTGTAATCATACAACTTCCTATGGATATTTTTTTAAACTTATGACTTAGTATCTTCCCACTTTAGTAGTTAGTATTTGTATAATATTAGAATACTATGATATGATCACTATTTAATATTTAATTAATTAAATAATTTATAATATTTTAATTTACGAGAAGGGCAAAATGGTAATTCAACTTTAAACTTTGAACCTTGAACCTTCCCACTTTTAGTAATATACTGGTTTTCGAGCACGTGCGTTGCACGTGTATCTCACGCTAAGTAATATAAATACTTGCAAAATATTATTATAAGAGTTTGTTGAATTACGTCAAATTTGAAGATAATAAATGCAAAGTCAAATTAAGTAATGATGAGCCTATTCAATAGAAATTATTATCATTGCAAGCCACATCATATGTGATTGCTACCTACGTAATTTCAAAAGTAATATCTACTAGACTTTAAATATGCAAATTTTTATAAATATACATCAAGTATTCAACTTATTAAAAGTCTTATTTAATATGCCATAACACATAATTTAAATGTCAGCAATATAGTTGTAAAATATTTCATGTATTAAAAGTTTGTTCTTTCTTCTAAAAAAACAACGTCCTCTGTCTTCTTAGAGTTGCATACATATCAAGAACGTATTTTCAAGTAAAGTGGTATTTTGTAAAAGTTGTACATAAATTCATCAACATATGCTTGAGGATAGTAGATCATTATCAATTATATATATATATATATATATATATATATATATATATATAAATCTGTGATGAGTTTAATTAATCAA
>JAABOM020119889.1:0-22722 GCA_011800125.2 Solanum clarkiae | reverse complement strand
TTCATGCCAAGTAATACGAAATCGAGTAGCCTTACATACCTCGCTGTACGACCTCGCTATTACCTCGAGATAACCTTTCCTTCCTCTAAATGTTTATCTACAATATAGTAGGTGATGAGACTAGCATTAGCTGCCAATAAAGACATCTTGGCAGCCCAATCTCATAAGAAAAACAACACACGGGCAACAAGCGTATAATTATAAACCCGAGTGTATTCTTTCAACCTTTCTGCCTCTAATTGTATTTTCTGATACACATTCTCATATACATATTATGTGCAGCCTGTTTTAGTGCCATAACAGTTTTACAACAGTCCACAAAGCACAACACATAACAATTATACACAACATACAAGTAGGCGGCATAATATTACGTCGTCTCGCTACGTTCGAAGTCAACAATCCAAATCTGTTTTAACTTCAACCAAACTATATATAACATACTCACACATAAAATCAGCCTTAAAATAGTCCAAAAATAGTCCCAAAGTAGATGGAGGTCGTGGAACAACAATTCCCAACTACCAGCCCACAAGTTCGTACTAAGAACACAATTGCGATATCGTATAAGAACTCACTTTTGCGGAGTGTAAAAGTGGTGCAGCAGCCTGGTTACATCACTAACAAACTAAACGTTGTTAAAAACATAAGTCTTACTTCATAACTCAGCCAACCAAGAAGAGTAAAGCCTCTTAAGTAACAAGAAAAGTGCACAACAATCCTTAGGACACATGCTGTCCAAATTTCCAGCACAAGCATAACTAGCATATACTTCTTGTTTTTCATGAAGAAACCATACTAAATACACAACTATAATTACTTACCTTTACCTTCAAGTTGTAGGGCCTCTCCAAGAACCCTAAAAGTCTCTTGTGACTGCTTGTAAAGTCAAGAAAGAGTTGAGAGAAAACTTGGAAAAACAATCTGATTTTTGTTCAAGTTAAATGACTTGAGTGAGCTGCTTATAAGCCCTTTTTAAAGGAGCACTTGGCGGACTTGCTTTTCCATTATAAGCCTTATTTTATCAAGTGAGTAATGTACCATTTTGCCCCTTTCACTTGGGCCTTAAGGGGCTCCAAATTGATGGGCCTTTGTTGCCCATTTATTCTCCTTTCTCTTTAGTTAGTTTGTGCCTAAATTATCAAATGAATTATGATGTCTGTGGGCTCTTTTTATATTCTTCTTGGGCTGAAAATATAGTCCATTTATGATGCTAAAACACAGGCTAAAGTTACACCCTTAACACGAACTTTATTCATAATCGGACTTGGACAGATTTGGCGTCGGCCCTCGTCTTCGTCTGGCTAGCAAATTTAAGCTAAGAAAGTAGGTGACTCACCTGATAGCATCCTAAGTCCTACAAGCACCTCACTTCTTTCACTTCATTTAAGGCCGCGATCTCCTCAATTTGACTTCAAATTTATGTACACTCACTCGTCTTAAACGTTAGACGTACACATCGCCCTCTAATTTGAGATCCAAGCACTTTTAAAATTGGAGCTAGTTTGACCAAGCCATATCATGTTTCATTTGCATAAAACTTGTACACGTAAGATGTGGAGTGTTACAATTTTTAGGTGAATCCCCGCACTCGTATCCATATATGGATCTATATCCCCGAACCTTAAAAATTAAATCATGAAGGACTTCAAGATCCGCACCCATATTGGACACCCGCACCTGAGTCCGAGCAACTTAGGGTGCCACAATCTGGAAAATAAATGTTCTCGGAAATACAATTTTCTTGTCGGAAACTGGTCAGAATTAAAAAATTAACTATACGGTCTTCCTTGGAATGGCGAGGCGACTTCATTGGGGAAAAGATGTCGGAAAAACTGGCTGGAAAAGCTCCCATGTGCTGGTGCATGAGGTGCGTGGTGCCCTGATCTAAAGCTACTAGTGGTGTGTGACGGTGCATGAAGGACCAAAACTCAGAGGAGCTCACTGGGGTTTGCTCGCCCAAACATTTTGCACCTTGTGGTGGTGTTGGTTTTCTCTAGGGGTGGGCGTTCGGTTCTTCAGTTCGGTATTAGAAAATTTCGGTTCGGTTCTTCAGTTTTAGGTTTCGAAAAAGTGTGCACCATACTCCGCACCGTACTAGATCGGTTCGGTTTGGTTTTTTCAACTTCGGGTTGGTTTATTTTGGTATTTTTAAAACGGTTTTTCGGTGCAAATTAAAAATAAAATGAAAATCATTTAGAGTAAAGATTAAAGATCATTTACAATTGGTTGCCATCATCCGAGTCTAGATGATGGCCTAAGAAGCGACGTTATCACTGGATCTAGGGTCCTCTAGTGTGTGTGTGTATATATATATATATGAACATAAAGGGCCTGTAGCACAGCTACTATAGGAGCTTGCTTTATATTATAAAGTGAAAGCACCTTCCAGTAGCAGAACCACATAAAGTAAAAAATTTTCACATAAAGGGTAAAGCACCAATCACATCCAAAGGACTGCATTATATGTATATATTATAAAATAAAATTTGCAAATATGGGCTTGGGTTAAAATTGGGTTGGCTTTGATTAAAATTTTAAAATAAAAATTTTGGAAGTATATATCATAATAAAACTTCGTTTTTTTGGTGCACCGCGGTTTCCGAGAACCGATTCGAAGAACCGAAGTTTCCGAATAAAAGAACCGAAATCAAACTGAAAAAACAAAAAACCAACAGTGAAAAACCAAATTAGTTCGGTTCGATTTTTTGGTTTTCCGATTTTTTTGCCCACCCCTAGTTTTCGCACAACACTTAGAAAATAAAAAAAGACGTAAATAAGTCGTTGACAGTCATTGAAATATCTGCACACTGACCTTCAATATTTTTTTCCACAATTGCTTTGATACTATGTGAGAAATGCGAGAAAAAATATTACTGATTGTTGCAAAGATATGACACCTGGGCCTAACTTAACCCTCAAAGCTAGCTCTTGAGGAGAGGATTACCCAAGTCCATATGGCAGAGCACCGGTTTATTTCACAACCGGTGTGAGACTTTTACTCACTCTAACAATTGGGTTTCTACGTTATACACAGGGAACCCTGTTTATAGACACTATAATACAATTTTTTACCAAGTAGGATGCTATATAGTATTCCTATTCCTATTCTAAGTAGAATTGTGTGTACCTATTCCTGTTCTAACAGATACCGGACTAAAAAATATCCATGCCTTTTTTCTTTTAGAAAATACTATGTGCATTTTTTAAATCTTATTTGGCAGGCAATAAATACAAAAGAAAGTGCATCTTGCAGTACACATGAAAAACATTTATAAGTAATAACGGAAAAGAGATATGGTGTTGTATATCACTGGGACATGGTGTTCTAGTGGAAGGTGTTGTTTGGTGCATAGTTCTATATGGTTGTCGAGCTGTCAATATATATGCTGCTTCCACATAGGGAAATAATTGTGGCGTGGACCTCTTCATTGGCACACATTTCATTCAGTTGGCTTATTTAAACTAGATTAATTGTTCATGATCTGCTTCTTTTGGTGAACATGAAAATGTGCACCCAAAATGGAAAGGACAGAACAAACTGAAACCTCTCTGTTAGTTCAAACACTCAATGACAATGATATATCTCTAAAATAAAACAGTTCCCTAAGTTGTACAGGTAAGTTTTCTAAAACAAAAGACTTATGGAGAACAGCGTGCTGCTTTGTGTCTGCTACATGAGTCTTTTTGTGGTGATCTGAAAGTTCTCTAAAATTTCTAAGTGAGATGCAATGCTTCATTAGCATATTTCTTTCAAGAAGCTGATTGATCCTTTCGGACTTGATGAGCCGAAAGATATTAGGAGTATCAACAAATACCAAAGAGATGAGAACCTTACATTTGGAAGTGAGCTGTCAGTAATTTCACCTGTCTTGTTGCTTATTAGACAAATTGACGATGCTCTTTTCATTTGCAGTAATGCGTGTTGATAGAGATTAGAACTCGGACGACTTGGGGCCATTTACATGTGGATCATCGCAAATGTTGGGTTCAGTAGAACCATGTAATTGCATAAAATGTCACTATCTACACAGTAGCTCCCTTTCCCCTCCCCTTTTTTCTGGCTGTGCATGTCCAACTGAGTTATATTTTTGAGGCTTCTAGTTGTCAGAGCTTGTTGAATAGCTGTGTAGCATTTAGTTTGTTTTCCACTGGTGAGACAGTTCTTCCCATTTTAATCTCTACGACTTTCTTAATATATCAGTTGCATGTTAAATCACTTGCTGATTGGAGAATTATGGGTCATTTCTTCTTATTGACAAATTACATTGTGTTATGCTTATTGATGTATTACTTCGTGTTCAGGGT
The DNA here is from genome assembly GCA_011800125.2 of Solanum clarkiae. Taxonomy (NCBI): domain Eukaryota; kingdom Viridiplantae; phylum Streptophyta; class Magnoliopsida; order Solanales; family Solanaceae; genus Solanum; species Solanum clarkiae. The sequence goes on along the minus strand of JAABOM020119889.1, from coordinate 18,414 downwards.
TTTTGATTTGTCTTCCGCCCTTGGCCAGCCAGAGCAGGAGTATTATCTACAGCCTGTGGAGCTTGGAAGTTCGCACAATGCTACAGCAATCTGCCCTGTCGATTTTTCTTTTGGGGGTGATCATATGTGGGATAGGTTCAGTGTAAGTTCAATTCTTTTTTTTTTTTATTTTTTTTTGAAACTGGTGAAAGTATATGCATATATAAATCACGATCATGATCAGAACAGTGCATGGGTTGTACTAAAATCATATATACTAGAGATCTCACAATTTCTACTGTCCTATGATTAATTGAATCTAAAACTTCAATCATAGAAGCAGTTCCATTTGAGCTCTGATTACTCCAAAAACACAGAATCAAGAGAAAATTCAGCTTGATCTTCTGCTTGCTATTCTCCATATTCTCAAAACATCTAAAGTGTCTATCCTTACAGATTGTCCGCCAAATGCAAGCAGGGAGAATTCTCCATCTACTTCTGTCTTTTGCTTGCACACCTACATCCTGCCAGCTCTTGAATGTCTCTGAAAACTTATCAGGCATAGTCCAAGATATGCCTTAAGGTCTAAAAATATTCTCCAAATTTGTCCTGTAACCTTGCAATGTAGAAATAGATGATCAACTATCTCTGCCTTTTCCCCACAGAAGAAACATCTGGAGCATAAAGGGATCCCTCTTCTCATCAAATTGTCCTGTGTAAGGACTGTTTTCCTTGCCAAAACCCACGCAAAAACAAACTACTTTGTGTTGGATTTTAGTTTTCCAATCGAGCTTCCAAGGCCAGTAGTTGATTTGTTGATGGGAGTGGTTCATTATTATGTAAGTTACCAAGTTCGGAAAAAAATGTTCATCACTCTGTAAGCTGCACTAACTTTGAAGGAACCATTGTTACTGCCCAGACACCATAAGGCATCTTCTCCTATCTGAAGCCCACTGAATACTTCAATTGTGCAAAAAATTTGAGCCATTCATTGTTCAATTCTTTATCACCTTTCCGTTATTAATACATAGTTCTTATAAGCTCAGGTATATTTAAGACATAGTGCTTATAAGCTCAAGTATACTGCTATGATGCCCTGTTGACAAACTTTGGGGACTTCATAGAGTAGGCTTCATCAGTGAATCATGATCTTTTCAGTATGTGAATATGTTGGATGATAAGAATTAAAAGAAATGGCATGGTAATAGTTTTTGAATTGTAGCTGCATCGATATGTTTGTTGATAACAATATATGGAACTAGTGTATCACTATACAGAGTAAGCAGATTTAATGTCTCTTTTCTAAAATCCATCTCCTGGCAGTGGTGGTTATTGATCAAGTGGTTTTACATTCATCAACTTTGTATGTGAAAGTTGGAGTAATTATATTATTTTATGCAGGTTTTCATCTTGTTTAGTGATGGCTCAGTTTACATCCTATGTCCTGTTGTTCCATTTGGAAGGTAATTTGCTAGAGATCATAATGTTGCTAATCTTGAGGTTTTGTTAGGAGATGCTTATGAACAGAAATTTAAATATGATGGTTGTGAAGCGATATGAATTTTTTCAAGGTCTTTACTTCTATTAGCTTACAAAAAGACAATATCTTTTTCCATAATGCTTCTTATCTTTGCTAGTACGGGTAGGATGTTGTCTTTCCTTGTGACGGTTTAAGGTATGTCATAGAATTAGTGATGCCATTATAGTTGTGTTGTTGCTACTCTTCGATTAGTTTGCTATTTTTATGATTTTTTCTTGTAGAAATGACATTGCTCTTTGTTTTAACCCACTATTATATATCTATTGTTTTTTCTTCTTTTTTGGGGCTAATACATTTGAGCCGAGAGTCTTTTGGAGACAACCTCTCTATCTCCATGGGGTAGTGGTAAGGTTTGCGTACACTTTATCCTCCCAAACTCCACTTGTGGGATTTCACTGAGCATGTTGTTTGATACTCGTGTGTGTCTCTAAAAGAGATCTCATAGCCTGTTGCCTTTCCCTAAGAGCAATTATTCCCCCTCCCATGTGTCTCATTTTGATATTCTCCTCAAGAATTCTAATTTGCATACGTTTTTCCTTATGCCCTGTGGTGCTGTTTTTGGCCCATACAAGTGGCAGGTCGTAAGACTTCACTTAATCTCACCAAAGTAGCTGCTTTCTATTGAAACAGTGTGTACAAATGGGAATCTGTACTGGAGTTATATAGTGATGCTCACATGTTTGGTCTGAAATCAGCAAATTCAAAAGCTGTGAAAAACTCAAATTTGGCTATCTCTTGGTTGGGAGCAACATTTCCTGAACTAACTCGGAAAGAAGCTCATGCAGAAAATGCTGCTGTTCTTAGAGCTCAGCCTTATGCTTTATTTGATGCTTCAATCTCATTACAGGTACTCTGTTTACTTGGGGTACTTGTTTTCTTGAGTATAGCCAGCTGGTCCATATCCGGCAGGCGGCAGTATGCATTTTGATTTACTTGGATGGATGAGAACCATCTTAGACAATGGGAAATTAATCTCTTGTGCAATTACATCTTGATTTTGTTTTTCGTTTCTTCTTTCCCTTGTTAGTCAGGACTGCATGTGAATATTCATGAATATGAACTGTCAGATTGTTGAAATGCTGTCCAGCACACTATTTTTTCTTACAAGGGGAACACAGTTTGATTTTAACTTTATGTTCATGAATCGAACTCTATTTGTAGAATTTGAGAAAGAAGGGAAGGCTTCAATGTCTTTCGATTTATTTCTATGTTCTATGAGAAGGGATATTTATACTAGTGAATCCTGACTTAATTAAGAAAACACAATCAATGATAACAAGAGAAAAAAATTGATCTTTTAATTACACTGGTAAAAGGAAAATTAAAGTCTCCTAAAATCATGCTAATTAATCAATGCAATCAACATCTCCTAAGATGGAGCAAAAGATGTCGCACATGTCGAACTTGCAAAGTAAAGTATGAAATGTCCTTTTTTTAAACTGGTAACTGCTATATTCCTCAGCATTAAGGGCTATGCCGGCCACCTCCAAAAACTTGTTACAAAAGAAAAGAAAAGGCTTAAATACTTGCAAAGATCCTATAAAATTCACTAGCTGGATCCCCCTTCTATATCCTGTTCTTACACCAATAAAGAAGTGTCTGCTTTCCACTTAATCTTTTGTATAGAACATTCTTTTCCTTGAAAAATTCTTTGATTTCTTTCTTTCCAGATATTCCACTAGATACATGCTTAAACTGTTCTGCGCCACCTCTTCTGACTCCTGCTACTGCCCTTGCTAATCCAACAGCTTAATCAATCTGCTGTGTGTTTGGGCATAGTTCAGTAGTCCAGTTTACACTGGCTATGCTGGTAAATAAAGATCCAGACCTGTGCTGTTATCTTGCAGTGGAGAAACAGGTGCTTGGTTTTCTCCAGAGCCTCTTTGCACTGAAAACACCTAGAGGCTATGTTGATACCCCTCTTCTACAATGCAGTGGAGAAACAGATGCTTGTTGGTCTCCAGAGCCTCTTTGTACAGTAAACACCTAAAGGCTTTGTTGGTACCCCTCCTCTACAGTGCCTCATGAGTCAGACAGGCTCTTCTGGCTACCAGCCAAGTGAAGCTTTTCACTTTGGTTGGAGCCACTCTTCCAGATTGCTTTCCTTGGGCCTGTAGTTCTACATGCTCTCCTAATACTCCCCAGTTATATAATCTATTTTTACAGTGAACTCTCCATGCCAATCTGTCTGGTTCCAGATTAGTACCAGGTAATCCACCATTCTATTTCAACAATTTTCCACCACCTCAGCAATTTCCCATTCATTTTGCAGTCTTCTAAAGACAAGATTCCACCCCTATAGAGACCACATCTCCTTTATTCTCTTGTTAGGATTGGAAGAGATAGAGAAGAGCCCAAAGAATGTTATCCACACCAATTATCTAACCAGAATGTGATCTTGTTCCACCTGCCCACTGCAAGCTTTGTGTTGTTCTTGAGGTCCATCCAATAATTTCTGATGCTCCTCTATACCCAAACTCCATATGTATTAGTCAGACTGTCACTTCAGTAGTGCACCAGTGACCACCTTGCCCATATTTGTGGTAGATTACCTCCTTCAATAGAGCCTGGTCTTCCTGATCATACCTCTAGACCTATTTTGAGAGAAAACTAAAGAATGTTATCCACACCAATTATCTAACCAGAATGTGATCTTGTTCCACCTGCCCACTGCAAGCTTTGTGTTGTTCTTGAGGTCCATCCAATAATTTCTGATGCTCCTCCACAACCAAACTCCATATGTATTAGTCAGACTGTCACTTCATTAGTGCACCAGTGACCACCTTGCCCATATTTGTGGTAGATTACCTCCTTCCATAGAGCCTGGTCTTCCTGATCATACCTCTAGACCTATTTTGAGAGAAAACTCTTATTCTGCAGTTTTAAGAGTCTCTCTCCCAAGCCTCCATTTTTTTTGCTTCACTGAACTACAATCCATTTCACCAAGTTAAACACCTTCTCAAGGCATCCAGCACTTTGACCATCTTTTCAGGTATCGAGGGCAAATATATCACATAAGTTGGCATAGAATCTAGTACCGAGCTAATCAGAATGACTATTCTCTTAGAGAGAGAGAGATTGAGATTTCTATATGGCCTGTTTTTCTCAGACTTTTTAATTATGCCATCCCAGATTTCTATTGCTTTGTGTTTGGATCCCCAGGACATGCCTGAAATAGATTGTTGGCTAATCTTCTACTTTGCATTTCAAAATATTTGCAAGAACTTTGATCTGTTGCATCTCTTGACTGAGAATATGCTGCTCTTCCTCCAATTAACTTTGAGAACCCGAGCAGGCTTCAAAAATAACCTATAGTACTCTTAAATAACAAATCTGTTCCTGTACTGCTTTACTAAATACTACATTATCATCTTCATACAGTAGGTGAATCAGCTCCATAGGCTCATCTGCCCTGTTCTTGATATGGAAACCCCTGACCCAGTTGTTATGAGAGGCAATTCTCATTAAGTTGTCCAGACCTTCCATTGCTAATATAAACAAGAAGGGGGAAGAGAGGGTACCCTTGTCTTAAACCTCTTTGGCTCTTTCTGCTGGGAAAAAACCTGTTGGTTCTCCATTTACAAGAATGGAGAACCTAGTGGTTTCAGTGATATCAAGGGTACTTTAAAGTGCACTTGGACCCTGAAGCAAGGGTCAAAGCGTGTTGCACGCTTCGCCTCACTTAACGTGAGCTTCAGTTCATCATCAGGGTTCTAAGGCATACTTTTTTCCTTGCAAGAGAGCTTATGAAGAGGCAACACTAAACAATTGATATTTCACTTTATCATAAAAAAGTTCAGTATCTGTTCATATATTTGACATTTATGCTTATAATTATTAGTCTTGGATTAGATACGTATATTTATAATTTTGTCTCCCTTTGCGCCTTCTTTCATTGAAGGCCATGCTTTACTTGCGCTTAAAGCCCAACAGACCTTAGAGCTTTTTTGTGATTTTTGCTTTTGATAACACTGGGTGGTTTTAATGCAGAATTTTATCCGTCTTAGCCACCTCCACCCAAATTCCATCTGTGTGGGAGTGATCAGAAAATCCATTTAGATGGTCATAGGCTTTTCCAATATTTGGCTTGCACATTACCCCTAGGATATCTCCTATGATTATAGTATTAATGCACTCAGTTGCTATAAGGGCATCATCCTTGATTTGCCTCCTCTTAATGAAGACCTTTTGATGCTTGATTACTAGCTTGCTAATCTTCTTCAATCTCTCTGCCAACGCCTTGGCAATGATTTTGTAAACCCCGACTAACAGGCCTGAAATCCCTCAGCTCATTGCCACTCACTTTCTTTGGAATTAATTCTACAAAAATAGCATTAAAACTCTTGTCAAAGTCCCTGCGGGGAATGAAAGTTATGAAAAGTCTGTATCAGGTCCTTTACTATTCCCAGAAAGCAAGGGACAATGTCATAGTATAGCCATCTGGACTAGGTGCTTTGTCAATAGCACATAATTTAATCCCATCCAAGATTCCCTTCTTTGAAAACTTACTTGAAGGCCTATTCTTGTTCCTCCATGTAATAGTTTGAACATTCATTATGTTTAGAGAGGGTTTCCATCTTTATGGTTCTTTGTACAGATTCTGATAGAACTATACAATATCTTTCTGGCTCTTTGTACAGATTCTGATAGAACTATATAATTGAACTTTCTATTGCAATTGGATCAAAGGATAGTTAATTATTCATTGATCTTCAGAGTCTGTAGTTGTTCCTTGAAAAAACTTAAGAGTTCTTATCCCCACTTTTGATCCATTGAATTCTGGATCTCTACCTCCCATGGATTTCCTCACTTTTGGCTACTTCAACATAGTCCATGGCCAGGTGAGCCCTCATCAGCTACTCATAATCAGTTAGAGGACTGAGATCTTCAGTGGCATCTAGACTGCCTATTTATTCCAGGATTTGATCTTTCCTAGCCTTCTAGTTTCCCCTGTTTCTCTTTCTCCAGAAGGACCACTGGAGGGAGAATCAGGTTGTTTAAGGTGGCTTTAGTACATGTCTCGATACCTGTGTCTGGGAGCTATTTTCATATCCACCAAGCCTTCCAAATTAATTATTCTAGTATTACTGCACTCCATAAACATCTCTTCTTCCAAGTCTCCATGAAGAAATGCATTCTTTACATCCAATTATTGTGCGTCCAAATGAAGATTAGCTGCACCAGACAAGAATTTTGATAGTGTTAATTGCTGCAACTGGAGCAAACATCTCTTGATAATTAAACTGGTACATCTGAGTGAATCCCTTGGCCACCAATCTTGATTAGTATCTTTCAACTGAGCTGTTAGCTTTATGTTTCACAGTGAAGATCCATTTGCAGCCAATCAATATTTTGTCTGGTGGTAAAGTGATAAGTTCCCATAAAGCCTTTATTTCTTCAATAAAATAATAACTTGCTTCTATAAGGATCTACAAAGCTTCCTTCCAGTTCCTGGGATTAGACAGAAATATTATAGACAAGGTAAAGGCTTTATAGGAAGGAGGGAGACTCACTCCCCCTCCTCCCCGGATTTCTCTCCAATTAGAACTAGAATCGTCTCTTCCTCCTTATTGTTCTCCCTTGAGGAGTTAATGGTGTAATATCAAAATAGTCCTCACAAGGAGGCTGATAGCATTTGTATTCTTTCTATTTAGGAGAATATCCGAGCTCTAGGACTAGGATCGAGTTTTCCAGAATTCCTCGAGTAAACAAAGCAGATACACTCAAACATTCCGGAGGAACGATGTATTCATTCTCACCTTTTAAAGCCTTTAGATGACTCTAAAAATTGAGGGTATTAAGTTGCATTCTGTTGATAAGATAGGCAACAATGAGAATGACATCCCCTAGTAGGTTTTTGGTAAAGTCATGGTAAACATAGAGATCTTGTCGCTTCTAACACATGCCTAATTTTCCTCGCAGTCACATTTTGTGCTCAAGCGTAGGGACAATGTTGATGGATTATCCCATTAAATTCTAAATAGGCACCAAATCTTTTTCCACGTATGTCATTGTCAGTTTGCAAGATTTTTATCTTAGTTTCAAATGAGTACAAATCATCATATCATTCATATTCATATATTACTAAAAGTGGGAACAAAAAAAGTTAAAAGTTGAAATACCAAAATAACCCTATAAAGTTGAGTTACTACAATAATACCATTATAAGATATCACATTTTTAAATTAATTAGTTGTAATTTTTTTTCCTACTTTTTAATTTCTTACTCCTTAATCCCTATCTTTCTAGTAGCACAAGTTGAATATATTTACATTTAATAATCAGTTGAATTCCTATTTTAGTGATCCTCATTCACTATAGGTGTGATTAAATAAGAAGTTTAACGGATAATAACAATTCCTAATAATTAGTATACGTTATAGCAATGCTAATAATGCTCCACATTTTTGCCTTTATGATGAAATATGCTAATAAGTACTATCTTATTGATGGGCAGTAATACATGTTCTCTTCTTTATGTGGTGGTAAATGCTAATAATACCTTTTGCAACCTATTCGAATTCCTAAAAAAAATTTACAACCTCTTCACAATTTGTAGATGGACTCATAATATTTTTTGTTGCCTTAATAATGCTATACATAATGCTAATAATATCACTTACAACCTTTTAAAATTTGTACATGGTCAGAATGTATGGCATTGTAGCCGTTTTTGGCCTTTTATTTTCCTTCATTTGTCCTACACCCTCAATAATCTCATGATTTTATATTTACAAAAGTCATTCAACATCTTATATAAATGGACATCAGGCATATTATAACCCTCACCATTGGACGAAACAAACGCAAGAGCTATGACTATTCTACTTTCATTTGTTTTGTTACTTAATGCTTAAAATCCGCTCATTTATCCTTTTTCTTGTCTAGTCCCTTTTTTTATCATCATATTATCTAGCTATATTGGTTTATTTTTTCTGACTTATTAAGATCTGCGATTGAGATTCATAGTGCCATTGCTCATGTTAATTCAAATGAATATTACTGCGTAAGTTCATCTAATTCAAATAGTTTCTCGCAACATCAATCGAAAACTGCTTCACATTGTCCAACGTTTTCCAAGGAAAAGTTCAGCTCATGTTTGCTTACAGGGAATATTAAACTAAAATATTGATTGTCTGAAGATATTTTTGTTTGAAAGTATCTTTTTTATGGTTTGTTTTGGTAGGTGGTATATGTTTTGAATTGATTTTAGAACTTATTTAAAAGCGAGGTTGGATTTTTTCATGCATGTGCTTATGGTTATAATTTGTAATAAATAGCAATTATAGTGACATATGTGGGGTCCTAAATCTCCCTTTAGGATTTGAAGCACAGTTTATCTCTTTCTAGCATAATGCTAGTTAAGCAATAAATTATTTAAGGTATTTTTATATGATTCATATTGTTTGTACTACTTTCATAGGATGCACATGCAATGCACGTATCCAAATACTAGTCTTATGAAATGACTGTGCAAGTATTCAAAAGTGTGCCACATAAATTGCTTAGAGATTTGGGGGTGCATAGTATTCAAAAGTGTGCCACATCTAATATATGTAACCAGTTTCCTATATTGCTCACTCTTAATTCTTCAATCGATAAGTTTGAAGCAGATATACACATGACAGGCTCCTCTAAGGGCTTACAAAAATATTTTCTGGTCCCAAAGGGAATTATGTTAGAATAGCCCATCTCTAACCGCTGCTCTTGGAACAGATTTGGTTGTCTGTGCACCTGATATTACATTATCACCCAGTCTTCATGTACCATAATTTCCTAGAAACCTATTACTCTCCCTGTCCCAATAAATACTGCTTAGAGATTTGGGAGTGCATAGTATTCGAAAGTTATATCCGAACGAGTAAATTATCTGAGTCTCATATACCATTATCAGATGCAGTAGGCTCTGCTCTCCAGTTTATTTGATTTTTTTTTCTAGTTTTTTCAAAGTTGGAGTTATTGATTTATTTTTATAATTAATTTCTTTTGATAAATAATAAAGTTCTAATATGCTTATTTTTTCTTTATACATTGTTGATTCGATAAGATTTTGTTAGTTTGAATTTTGAAATGAAAATTTACTAGATAATATAACCAAGCAATTTTCTAGATTTAATACTAGAGCAAATAAGACATTGACTAACCAAAAGGGTAGTGGCTGCGGGTTTCGTTTGTCATCCAAAAAAAATAAAAAATAAAATTATCTATTGCTTTGTGTCCCCCCACAGAAGAAGAAAAAACAAACAAAATCATTGGATAGATCAGTCTTGTCTAAAAACTAGCTTTGCTTTGATGGAAACTTAACTCTGGCTATTAAAAAAATCTGAAATTTGGCGAGTAGGCTTGTAATTAACAAATTCTTTTTCAAGGAACCCTAATGCTACGAGGCAGAAGAACTCACCTCAAAAGGTAGCAACGACTCTAATACCATGTTGAATTTGAGTGAGAAGGAAAGCCTTCTTTGTATTTCAGTATTGTTATATCAGGAATAAGAATATATAATCCTATTTAGAATTGGAACAGGAATAGTATGTTGTTTCCTACTTGGTAAAGGATTATATGGCAGTATCTATAAATAGGGTTTCTATGTAATAATGTAAATATAATTCAATAATATTTTTCTCTAATATTTCTCTCATGGTATCAGAGTATTGGTGAGAAACTTTCGACAGGTTACTGTGCGTCAATTTCTAGCGGCTGTCAAGGCTGATTTGTGTCGGCATTTTTTCTGTCAGTGTTGTGTTAAAATCAACACCACCACTAGGTCCCTCACTCTCCGATGACAAAAGCCCAATCGGAACCACCAGAAAATACCACCTCACTCGCCCACACACACCGATAAGAGGTGCAACTTTTTTGGCGAGATCTGACCATGCGCCGGTGCATGTGGTCAGTTCCAGCCACTTTCCACCAGCCATTTTTTCCCGGTAGGATCACCTCTCCATTCTGAGGCTACGCATACAATTATTTCTTGATTCTGACTTTCAGAATCAGGGTTTCAACAATTTCCAAGCAGATTCCGATGCGTGTGGCAGTTTTTGGCCAATTTTTTGATTTTGTTTCGAGTGAGGTCACCTCTGCATTCTGAGGCCGACTCCCCCACCCCCCCCCATATATAAATATATATATTATATATATTTATTTATTTATTTATTTTGACTAGATGGACAAACTGATTTCATGGTGACAACATTATTATTATTTTTTTTGATTCTTGCAATTTGTTTCCTAGTTTTTAGATTACAAAAGTTTGATTTTAGAAGATATTTTTTGGATTGATATGTTTAGCTCCAGAAGTGTAGGAATAGGAAGTTCAAACCCTATAATCACTTTAGAACTATTAATGGGCAGCTCCAACTATTTAGCATGGGCTTTCTCGGTTGAATTATGGTGCGAAGGTCAAGATGTCCACGACCACTTAACAAAATGCTTGTGTGGTAGATAAAAAGGGAAAGCTAGTGAGGAATCTGTAAAAGCCAAAGAACAATGAGAGAAAGTTGATGTTCAATTGTGTAGTATCCTATAGCGATCTATTGGTTCCAAGTTGACCCCTTGTTTCGCCCATTCCAGAAATGTTATTTAGTTTGGGAGAAGGGTCTTGCTTTATATACTAATGACATATCTCGATTCTATGATGTGATATCTTGAATGACCAACTTATGAAACAAGAATCCAATATGTCTACATACTTAGGACAAGTGCAGGCAGTTTTGGAGGAATTTGGAACATTGATGCCAGAACAAACATGACAAAACAACAAAAGCAGAGGCAGACGTTGTTTTTAGTCCTTGCACTTGTTAGACTTCCTACTGATCATGATTCAGTATGTGATCAGATCTTAGCTAATTCTACCATCTCTTGTTTACTTAATCTTGCTGCGCCTCCCCGTCATAAAGTAATTTCATCACCCATCATTGACTCTATTCTTGTATCTCAAAATTTGACAAATGAACATATACTATGGAGAATCAACGAGGAGGAGGTTGTTGTGGAAGATATTGCTATAAGTGTAGTTATTGTCATAAGCTTGGACACACTCGCGACATATGTTATACTTTGCATGGTCTACCGCCTAGCTATGATCCTATTGCTATATACCACGAATCCCATCAAAATCGTGCAAGTAAGCAAACATCTCTACAAGTAGCATCTATTGCTTAGCCTAATGTTTCTGTTGCTTTGCCTCGACTGATCATCCAATAATGTTGATATCGCTCATGCAGAATATGATGAGATCCTTTAGTATCGAGCAAGTAAGAAAATGTCTTCACAAGTAGCCTCGGTTCCTCAGCTTATTGTTCTTGTTGCAGACAATTCTTTTGCTTGTGTTTCACAGTTAAGTGCTCTTCGATCATGGGTTATGGACTCAGACACTTCGAATCATATATCTAGTAACAAATCATTATTGATTATTCACAATCTCTTCCTGCTATTACTTAAACCAATGGGATCCAAACAAAATCAAAAAGGGTTGGAAAATCCCAGCTTTTATCTTCTGTCACCCTAGATTCTGTTTCTTTATATCCCTGCTTCTCCTTTTAATTTGGCATTTTTAAGTCATTTGACGCGAGCCTTACATTGTGACATTTATTTTTTGATGATTTTTTCCTTATGCAGAACTGTAGTATGGGACAGATGATTGGCACAGGACATAAATCACAAGGCCTTTACAATCTTACCTCTTCAAATTCCTTTACAACATGCTCTATTATAGATCCTCTAGACTTAATTCACAAACGTTTAGGACATCTGAGTCTATCCAAACTGCGAAAGATAGTGCCTGGTTTGTCTAGTTTATCCTTGTTAGATTGTGAGGCGTGTTAGCTTGAGAAACACACTCGTGCTACATTTTCACGTGGTACAGAGTTGTTTTTTCTTTAGTTCATTATGATATTTGGGGTTCTAGTCGAGTTAGTTCAACCCTAGGATTTCATTAGTTTCTTTAATGATTATTCAAGATGTACTTAGGTTTTCTTAATGAAAGACTGTTCGGAGTTATTTTCTATATTTAAATTTTTTTTTGCTGAAATATAAAACCAGTTTGGTGTTCCTATTCCTATTCGTACTTTTCGTAGTGAGAATGCGTTAGAATACTTGTCCTGTCAATTTCAGGAGTTTATGGCTCACCAAGGAATTAGTCATTGGACATCTTTTCCGTACACGCATAAGTAGAATGGTGTTGCAGAACGAAAGAATAGGCATTTTATTGAGACTGCTCACACTCTTCTCATTGAGTCCCATGTTTCGCTTCATTTTTGGGTCGATGTCGTCTTTGCATCTTGTTATTTAATTAATAGAATGCCCTCATCTTCTATTCATAATCATGTTCCACATTCCATGTTATTTCCTTTGTCACATCTCCACTTTACCTCCTCGTGTCTTTGGGAGAATATGCTTTGTTCATAACTTAGCTTAAGGAAAAAGATAAATTAGCCCTTTGTTCTCTCAAATGTGTCTTTCTTGGTTACTCTTGAGTTCAAAAAGGGTATCGTTGTTATTCTCGTGATCTTCATTGATATCTTATGTCCGCCAGTGTCACATTCTTTGGATCTCAACCTTACTATACATCATCTGATCATCCTGAGGTCTTACCTCTACCTCAGATCCTACCTGTATTGAATTTTGAGGAATCTATGATTACTTCTACATCTCTAATTGTAGTGCCACCTCTCTTGACTTATCATCGTCGTCCGCATCTAGCACCAGTTCCAGATGATTCATGTCATGCGCTAGACCCTGCTCCTATTGCGGACTTGCCTCCTCCTAGCCAACTGATTGCACTTCAAAAAGGTATATGATCCACTCGAAATGCTAACCCACATTGTACTTTGTTTAGTTTTCATCGTCTCACATCATCCTATTATGCTTTTATATCATCTTTGTCCTCTATTTTCATTCCTAAGACTACCGGTGAAGCACTTTCTCATTCTGGATGGAGGTAGGCTATGATTAATGAGATGTCCGCTTTACATACGAGTGGTACTCAGGAACTTGTCTCCCTTCCTGCAAGTAAATGTATTGTTGGTTGCCATTCAGTTTATATAGTAAAAATAGGTCTGGATGGCCAGATTGATCGGGTTAAGGCTCGCCTTGTTGCTAAAGGATGTACTCAAATATTTGGGCTAGATTTTAGTGATACGTTTGCTCCCATTGCTAAAATAGCATCTGTTTGTCTTCCTCTATTTATGGTTTCTGTTCTTCATAGGCCTCTTCATCAGTTAGACATTAAGAATGCTTTTCTACATGGTGATCTTGCGGAAGGTCTATATGGAGCAATTACCTTGTTTTGTTGCTCAGGGGAGTCTAATAGCCTTGTATGCCGATTGTGTAAGTCACTTTATGGTTTGAAATAGTCTCGTCAAGCCTGGTTTGGAAAGTTCAATGTAGTAATTCAAGAGTTCGGCATGATTTGTAATGGAGCTGATCACTCTGTATTTTATGGGCATTCCGCACCAAAGTGTATTTATTTGGTTGTTTATGTAGATGATATTGTTATCACTGGTAGTGATCAATATGGTATTACTAATTTGAAGCAACCTCTCTTTAAGCATTTTCACACTTAAGACCTTGGCAGACTAAAGTATTTTCTAGGTATTGAGGTTGCTCAGTTTGGATCAGGTATTGTTATTTGCCAATGCAAGTTTGCCTTAGACATTCATGAGGTGATAGGAATGATGGTTTGTAGACCCATTGACACTCATATGGATCTGAATGTTAAACTCCTTCCAAGACGAGGGGAGCCACTCAGTAATCCTGAAAGGTATAGACGGCTGGTGGGAAAGTTAAATTATCTCATAGTGACTAGACTTGACGTCTCTTTCCCTGTGAGTGTTGTAAGTCAATTTATAACATCTGTTTGTGATAGTCACTGAGATGCAGTTCATATTCTGCAATATATAAAGTCAGCGCCTGGAAAAGGACTACTCTTCGAAGATCAAGGCCATGAGCGTATCACATGATATACAAATGTCGATTGGGCAGGATCACCCTCTGATAAACGCTCTACATTCGAGTATTATGTCTTAGTAGGAGGTATTTGATATCATGGAAGAGTAAGCAACAAAATGTGGTTGTTTGGTCTAGTGCAAAAGTAGAATACCGAGCAATGGCTGCAGCAACTTGTGAGCTTATTTGGATCAAGTAGTTATTGAGGGAGCTAAAATTTGGTGAAATTGATCAGGTAGAACTTGTGTATTATCAATCAAGCGACCCTTTATATTGCATCAATTCTAGTATTCCATGAAAAGACTAAGCACACTGAGATTGATTGTCACTTTGTCAGAGTCTCAAAGAAAAGATGCTCTCAAGATATATTGTTACAAAATATGTGAAGTCAAGTGATTAGTTTGCAGATATCTTCACCAAGCCTCTCACTGGTTCTTATATCAATTATGTCTGTAACAAGCGAGGTGCTTATGATTTGTATGCACCAGCTTGAGAGGGAGTGTTAGAATAGGTATAGGAATATATAATTCTATTTAGAATTGGAATATGAATAGTATGTCGTTTCCTACTTGGTAAAGGATTATATTGTAGTTTCTATAAGTAGGGTCTCTATGCAATAATGTAGACACACAATTCAATATTTTTTTCTTTAATATTTCTCACAATTATATCATTTCATTGTATGAGAAAGGTTATTATGTAAATGAATCCTAACTAAGGATAAATTTAATAAACAAAAATATTCTATTCCTATAATTGTGCTAGGAAAAGGAAAATAAAGTTTCCTAAAGTTGTGCTAATTAATTAACACAATCAACACTATTTTTTTCAATATTTTTGTTGTGTTTACCATGCATGTTAGATATAGCAATCATTAGATGGACTTCATCGGGCACCATTGACCTTGAACTTCTTTAGAAACCAACAATAATTCTAGCATTAAGGAAAAGGAAGGCTTCTATGTGTCTATCCCCTTTTTTAAATTGGGATAAACGATGATAGTAACATGGCTGAGACAAGGGTTACCAGGAAATAGTCTCTCTACCTTTATGAGGTAGTGGTAAGGTCTGCGTACATTCTACCCTCTCCATACCCCACTTGTGGGATTCCACTGGGTATGTTGTTGTTGTTGATGATGATGATAGTAACATGGCAGTATTGCTTGTTGCAGGTTGTAATATTGTTAAAAAAAAAAACAGAAGATCTATCGATATTGATGCATGTAGGAGAAGAGGATAAATAGTTGTCTACCCTTCAATTGAACATAGATGGTAGAAGAGTATATTGGCATTGCTTTCCGACTGGATCTTGCTAGGAAGAAGCTAGATACTGTGGAAGTCTTGCCCGTCTGTCCTTATTACCTAGTTCGGTGAATTGTTTGGCTAACACCTTGTCTTGTTTGATGAGATACTCTTATTCTGTCTTAGTTACTTGTGTATTAGCGAAGGAGTCCAGACTTGGACAAGTTTTAGAAACTTTAGACTAAAAGTTGTGGTGGAAAACATGGTGAAACCAATTGAGATTTATCTAACTGAAATAGCTCGTCTCCTTCCATGCATCTCCTCAGAAAGAAATCCACTAAACTTTTTGTTTGGAGGGGACTCCTTCCAGTTCTCTTTCTTGTCCTTTTTATGCTGAAACAAATACCACTTTAAGCTCGAATAGATGAACACTGCATGCTCCTTTTTTCTATTTCTTAAAGTGGAGAAAGTGTAAGTGGAATTGCAATTTTACATGGGAACATCTAAGTTTGGCCGCTATTCTTGTTTCTCTTTATGAAGGAAGCGAGGTTATTTTCAGTGATTACAAAACACCTTTGTTTGCTGGTTTATGATTTGGTTATACTGTGGAACTGTTTTTCGGAAAAGTTAACTTGCTTGTTTCTTTTTCCAACTATGTAACGCCTTATGTTGCAACACTGGCTTCACTTGCAGGGACCCTTACGTAAAGTAAGTCACAGCATTGAAGACGACTCAGTTCATCCTCCAGTTTGCGAAGGGAGTTCTGTCAGTTTTCTTTATGATTTAGTTAGCAAAGATTCTATCCTAGTAACTGCTTGGAGTAGGGGGCAGTTGCAGATAGATGCTTTAGCTGATGAAGTACAGCCTATCTGGAAAGTTGGTAGTCCTCCTCGGGTATGTCTGGATTCAACTGATAGTATAGTTGGCCTTGCAATGATTTGCGAGTCATTGTCAATTGACGCCTCCATTTTGAAGCTTGATCTGCCACCAGATCATACTTTATGGTTGGGGCATCCACCTCCTCTTTTGAGATTGGCTATTGTGGATTTAGCTCTGCCCAGAAGAAGCAGTTCTGTTTTATCAATGTTTGTTGATCCCATTATTTCAGAAAGAATATATTGCCTTCATGATGGAGGAATTGATTCAGTAGTGTTGCACTTTTTGCCTTTCACTAATCAGACTCGTGGGAAAGAAGACATGATGAGAAGTCCCTCTGTGCATCCCATATTTAGCACTTTCCAAGGAGAAGCATCCTCAGCTACCCCACTTTCTGGTTTCTTGGCTCTATCAGATTCTTTTGGAGATTCATGGATTGTGGGTCTTACCCCTTCTAATGAGTGTATAGTGGTTGAGATGGAGACTTGGAATACACTTCTTTCCCCAATTATTGATAAGGTTGACAAACTCATAGGTGCAGAAGTGCCAAAAGATGCAGATGTTTCTACTATCATTAGTAAAGAGCTCCTTACTGGGCCCAGGGTAGTCCTTTTGCCCCCTTCATCACCTCATTTGCGCTCAGTTGCTGCGGATTCAATTGAAGGCCGATCAACCCTTCATCAATATTTCAAGCTTTTTCATGAAAACTATGTGGAATATGCCCACAAGGTAACATTCTGCTGTTCGTACGCTATAATTCGGATTTCAGATCTGACTTTTCCTGTTGGGCACTCTTTGTTTGAGTTAGATGTTGTCTTACCATCGTAAGTCTTCATATTCCCCTTTAAAATTGCTTAACCATATACCCTCCTTTAACATGTCTGGTCCACAATTTCTCTAAAATTATCCCTTTCCTTTCAGACGGTGGAGTGGCTTTTTGTAGTTGCACTGCTATCTGTATCATGTGTTTCGTAGTTCTAGAATGTTCATCATGCTATATTTTTTAAAGTTACGGTAAGAGTCTAGAGAAAGAAACTTCTATCTAGATTTCTTGCAATAAACCATCTCCAACCAGCTTTAGTCCAAAAAAAGGTCTTTAAATCCACCTCCACACGTCAATCCACATCTTTTCACATTCTTCTTTTTTAGCAACTTTTGGCAACTGAATTCAATTGTAGTAACATAAACTTGGTAGGTGAGGCTGAGACTGGAATAGTACTCTTTGGGGTTGTTTGGTTTGAATATAAGTTATGTTGGGTCTAGTTATGCTGGGATTAATTATCCTAGCATTAGTTCTTTTTGACTGTTTGGTTTGTTGCACTAAAAATAGTATCCATAACATACTTCCTAAACATAAATTGTTTACAAAAATACCCTTTTATTGAGCTTTTTTTATATATCCATTGCTAGAGCTTTAGTTACTCATTCTTAAAAACAAAACCTTACCTTGTTTAGCTCAATTATTTTATGTATGAATTCTCATGAATTTTCTGTGTTCAACTATTTGCCAATTTTGGAGGTTTCAATACTCTACTCTAAAAAAGCACGTGCGAGAATTTTGTATCACCACAGCAAGCACATAACTAGTGATGAAGCTAAATCGTTCTTTCTCTTTTTCATTTTCCATATCCATACTAGTTCATCGTGTCATGCACTACAAAAAAGGCTCAAATTGCAGTGGTTAAATTTGCAAATTGCGAGGTTTTTAACCCCCACTATTTGATGTCCTGGCGGTTCTTAAAATCCTGCAAATACGTCCGTCGCGAATGGTTGGTGCGTTTGTGTGTGTGTGGGGGGGGGGGGGGGGGGGTGTTTATTGTAAATAAATCAACT
>JAABOM020119888.1:0-63095 GCA_011800125.2 Solanum clarkiae | reverse complement strand
AGATAAGATATGCAGTTCTGGTAGGTGGTAGCCCCGAGGGGTTGAGTATAACCTAGCCAGGGGATGATCCTATCAAAAGGGGGGGGGGTATCCCGAGGGGTTGAGTATAACCTAGACAGGGATGAACCTGATACAGTTTACCACTGATCAGTTGGTCATATGTTCTACAACTGTGTACAGACAGTAAAGTAAAGATGCAGGTAAAGTAATGTAAAGAATGTAAAGTACATGATTCTACAGTATAACTAAAGGTGGTCCACAAAGTTACACCAGTGCATGAGTTCATTTGGGTTATTACTTTATGTATAGTATGTCCTGCCTTACATACTTAGTACATTATATCATACTGACGTCCCTTACGGGGGACCTGCATTTCATGCTGTAGTTACAGGTGCAGGTGCACGTCCCTTATGATAGCATTGATCTGTAGATAAAAATTTGCCATGTACGAGTGACGTTAATTGCATGTCCACGTTGTTATAGTTGCTAGAACTTACCCTATATGTGGACCAAATTGAGTAGAATGTAGTGCTTTAAGGAAGTGATCTAGGCATTTGTTTGGCTATCCTATTTGAAACCTGATGACAACATCTCATGTTCATGCTCCAATAACAAAGCAATTATTGTTTGCAATTAACCTAACCGAAGGTTAGGGTCAAATCCACAGGGAATACAGGATTTGACTACAACATACCACTACTAATTATTTCAAGCATCAATAACTAAAATCTCTAAATGGAGAGGTTTTTATGATTAAAAAAAATAAAACAAACACTAACTATAACGCGAGGAAACACTCAATTTTGGGGACAACTTCGGAATTGTGTTCCCCATTGTCCGTCAACTCGATTACCCTAGATAACATAACTACAATTGGTGATTTGCATGCAAGATGGTAACTAAGGTTCTTCCAGACCTCTTGTGAAGGTGAAGGTTAAATTTCACCATGGCACTTGGTCGGCAACCATGGTTTGCCAACTAATCATTACCTATTGTCCCAATCAACCTCCCCTTGATCAGGATTGATTGATTAGACGAGAATACATTAATCAAATTTTGTCATCTATTTCCCTTTTCATATTCGTCATTACCTTGGTCGGGATCCTGATAGTAGGTAGGGTTTGGTGTTGGCCACCACTAAACAACAATAATAATGAAGGAAAACAGACAACACATGCAAAACCCAAATCATAAAAATGCAAGAAACCTAGGTCATCTCAAGTCAACTACCCGTGGTTCTCACAATCCCAAGTTGTGGGTGCTTAGCTACTCATGGCTAAGGAAAAACACACAAAAATATAAATAATAGACATAGTTGAGAGTTTTACCAATACAATGAAAAGTGAGGACACCACAAGTTGCAAACCTACAAGCTTATAGATATCTAAGGTGTATAGCACAAAATTTACAATCCCTAAAATGGGTTTTCCAAGGGAATGCAATAAAGTAAGGTGAAATCCTAAAATATTCATGAAAGAATATTAAAGAGCAATTTTCTAGACTACAAGATGTCTCTTCTCTGTCTCCTATCAAATGAAAACCTAACTTAAAGTATTTATAGTGTGTACAAATAAACACTAAAAATTATATAGATAAGATAGCTGGCAGTTGGTACACCTCGCAAATATGACTCGTAGGGTGACTACGACTCGTAATCGAGGTCTCATATTAAGTTCTTGGCATCTTGGATTCAACTAGTGTGACCCACTAGCATGAGTCATTTCTTGGTCTATGACTCATATGTTCATTTCTAGTCTTGGTCTTCACGTTTTTTTCCAACATTTTGGCTCTCTGATTCTTTCTACGAGTCCACCTATACGAGTCGTAGTGTGTCTTAAGACTCAAAGGATGTCCACGTAGAAATGATCTTCACTTGGTAGTTTTTGATTTTTGGTCTCTGTTTCTCGCTACGACATACCCTACGACTTATAGCGTGAGCTACGACTTGTAGGTGGGCTCATATGGCCTATGCTTCATCAAAATCTGCAACTTTTCTTCGATATCATGCTAGCCAAACTTTTCTGCAAGATTAACACAAAAACACATCAAAACTATAAAAAGTTGCATTAAGAACTCACAAAATCCCTAGTTTTAGGAATCAAATGTGTTGTATTTAACAACACATCAACACTCTCAACTTAGAATTCTTTCTTGTCCTCAAGTGATGACTCGATCTAGGCAGACAAAGAGAAATACATAGTAGCTATACTAATGGCATATACCATAACTCCTTTTATTCAAGTATCCAACTACTATTTTCAAAATAGAATTGCAACGTTATTAAGCAAACAAGAACATAATGAGATACCTGGCAACCCAACTATGACAAGCGAGGGAGCATCAACCGTCCACAATCACTGGTATAGTCATATGCTACTCAAGTAATGCAAATGCCCTCACTGGGAAGAAGTCCCTCAAACTTACTCAAAAGTATTTAGAATTCAGGGATTGAGGAAGCACTCTCACTCTCACAATTGAAATTCATTGCGTATTGACTAACACCATAGGCTTGCCTCTATACTCATCTTCTGGCTTGTTGATAAAGTGGAGTTGGATCACTTTAGGACTTATAGGCTTGTAACATAGGTTTAGGGTGCTTTAGTATGGTATTTTGGGCAAATGATGACTAAAAGCTATCCTTGAACCATGTTCACCACACTTTTTGCTTTCATAATACAACCCTTTTTAATCAATTCACCCTTATTCTCCTGTTTTGAACTTTTCTCGAGTGCTTTCTTTCACTTTTTTAGTTGTACCTCGATTTCAAACTCATTTTTGCTACTTTTTCTCAACTCAAGGCACTTTTCTTTTCTTTTTCTTCACTCGATTCATGCCTTTTCATTTCTTTCTTGATTTCCCAACTAACCACCTTACTATTGTTACTTTATCATAATAAGAGCCACCCTCAACTTAGGCTTTTCGCCTGAGGTGAAGAGCACAATATCTATGCCTCAAACTAGGGCCACCAACTGCAGCCACCCTCAACTAAGGCCTTTGACCTCAATTAAGGTTCACATGTTCAAGGATAGACCAGGGCCAATATCATGGTATTTCATCAAACAAGGTTAAGTTAGAAAGGTATCAAGTAAGAAAGATTAAATGATAAGCTCAAGAATTTGGAACAAGGGATTCACTCACTTATATGGTGGGTCATTTAGGCTAAAATTGGTTTCACTCAAAGAACAAAGGCCTAAGATCCTTTCCATATCCATTGTATCACCAAACCACTCTTAGAGTAACAAGGCCAGTTCTGAGTCCATACAAGATGCATGAATGTAGCAAATTAAGTTCACAACACACATGGCACTTGTATCCACAATCAAGTATAGACTCACAGGTCATGTTTCCAATCTCAACTTACCTTCGTAATATTAGAACAAACATTGCCATATACTCAAAAATGTATGAATACTCAATAATCACAATCTTAAAATTTACCCAATTTTTCATCAAATCTTTAAAAACACATCTAAAAATTATGTATATATTCCAATAGATAACATAATTATGAATTTACCCATTATCTACACTAACTAAAACATGCCGGTTCAACAAAAATTTAAATATCCAAAAGGAAAAATAAACACAGCAAGAAAACCTTGGGATAAAAAATAGGGAAAGTTATGGCCTTGAGGGTACTCAGACTTCACCTTAATCCATAAGTTCCAACCACCCCACCAAAACATGATACTTACTCCTCAAAGCAAAAACAAAAACTTAAGACGGGGAAATGAAAACATAACATAGATATATAGACATTAACAACTAACAATTAACAAAACTAATATCCAAAACCCAACATAAGAACATTATCCAACAAAAACATCCAAAAACCAACAAAAGTCTAACACCAAGGACAAAATATTCGCAAAGCAAGGAAAGATTTGGGGTCAAAAAGGGATCAATCATCATGGTACACAAGCACCAGTCTTGGGCTGATCTGTGGGGTCCTGGGCACCATCTCCTTTGCAGCAGTAACGTAAGTACCCTCTCCATCTGAAGTGTGCTATGCTCGATCTCTTTGAATAGCCACCAACAACAGCGACTCCTGCACCACCTCCTCAGGTATAGGCTCCTCCTCATGTCTCAGCTTCTTCAAGGTCAGCTCTGGGTCATCACTATGCTCAAGTGCCCTCTTCCCATGGACGTCTGAACGGTCAGTGAGCCAATCAAATGACTCATCACCTACCAGTGCTACTTCTGGGGCTGGAATAAGGGCTGCAAACATCTGTATTAAGTCAGCCTTGAACTTGACCAACTACTTAGTAACTGCACTCATATCGGCAGGCCTCCTATTGATTCTAATCTCAAATGCATCTATCCGAGCATCCATCACTCGAACTCTCTCATTAACTAAGTCTTGGGTGAATATATTCATTCTCTCCTCAGAGTCTCAAACAGTCTGATCAATCAATGGTCGGACCCGTGCTGTCATCTCACGTAGCCTACCCTCTGCTACAACTACCATGTGTAATAAAGCCTGAAATGCAATAGCAAAGAAAAGAGGGTCAACCTGTATAGCAGATGTTGCTGGTGGTGGAGTGCTGGAGGATGGTGTAGACTCGATCTCAACCACTTGTGTAGGCTTTGTAATAGCCAGAGTAGTATCATTAGTAGCTAGAGGTGAACTTGGAATCTGAGGCTCTACCGATAATGGCTCTAGATAGCTAGAGGAGTTGCTCGTGTTAAAGCCATTGGATTCTCATTAACCTTTATCAGGCTAGGATCTATAGTGCACGTGACCTCAATATGAGGGTCCTGGTGAGGGTCGATAGGAACGCCTACTGCACTGGATAGTCGATGGATCAAAATTGGAAATTGCAGTGAGGTGTTAGTCCGAGCTGCAGCCTTGTGAATCTGCTCCAAAATGATCCGAGCCCAATCTATGGCATAGCTAGCTAGAATGCTAGCCAACAATATGGCTCTCTCGAGGGTGATCATAATATCTATGAAGGTTGTCCTAATACACCAATGGATAATGGAGCACCAAAACTTATCCCAGAATGATAGGTAGGCTTTAACGATAGGATATGCGTTGTTGTGACCCATATCAGCTCGGCACCTGCCTCACAAATTTCGACAGCCATCCACTATAGCAACTTTGTGTTGGCCCTAGTGACCTTCCCAGTCACCGCTCTCCTTATTTAACAATACTGGTATCGTACTCTGTAGTAGACTGAGGCACTCTATAAGTGAGCCCAAACTACACTCGTCGGATCATCTCCTCTGAGATATCAACTTTCCTCCCCCGGACTGTCATCACTCGTAGCCTCGGCTGCTCAATCGGCTTCTTATTCTTTGGCAACCCCCAGCGAAGTGTAGCAAGATATGCCACATAGAACTCACAGACTACTTAAGGGGCATATTTTCCCAGCTGCTGTGTGGTCCACCATAGTTCATGCTCATCCAACACAGCATCCGATCTAAGCACTTTGTCTAATCTAGAGGCGTTTAATCTAGACTTCTCATGAAACTGGCGGACAGGTTTGCCTTGCCCCTTAGGCTCAACCCCTAGTCGTATATTTCTTTTATGCCCGCAACACACCATCTGGGACCAGCCGATGGATGATATTGAACTTCCTCCTACTGAGAAGTGCTTTTCGACTCCGACTCTGAATTTGAACGTGAGGGGGGTCATTTGAGGTAGGCTGTTATCCGACCCGTCCCCATTACCCTATTATTCCTCCTCTTTAGACTAGGAGGAACTACTACATGGGTGTTTGTACTGCAAGTGCCGAGTCTGGGGTCTATTGGCCTCAAGGTCTACCCTCACTCTGTGGACTTCCACATAGGCCTTGGATTGCTCAGTATCGGAGGATTCATCCATCAACCTCCATTGAAAAGTTTGAATTGCCCATTTGTCTTATGGGGACATTTTATCTGCAAACCAACCAAATGGCAACATATAAGTTCAAGATGTTTGATCCATTAAAACATATAGTAAAGAACAAGAGAAAAAAGCAAATCAAAAGTAGATATTAACTGATACAACTGCAGGTTTGCAGATACGAGTGTAGTTACGATGTGAAGGTTGACCTACGAGTAGTATACTAGCCTCGTAGATCCAGTATGCCTTCAAAAATGCTTTCTGATTTAGATATGAGACATAGTAACGACTCATAGGGACCTTTGAAATATCTTCTTTATTCGGAAACATATTTCAAAACTCAGATAAGCTTACGACACCCTCACTACAAGTTGTAGCAACCACTACGAGTCATTTGTGAGTCTCGTATGAGAAACTTGAAGGAAGCACATATGGATGATGCTTGCTACTAGGGACCACTATGACTTGTATAGGGACTTATGTGTCATAGGAGTGCCTCATAGCTGACTGTAAAGGGCATCCGTAGTGCCTAATATTTTACCATGCAAAGCAACAAATCAAACACACAATTAAACATGGCACACAATAACAATATCAAATACTTGGCACATACTCAATTCCACACTAACATCAAAAATTCAAGACGACCATCATCCCTAAGAGTTAAAACCAGTTCAACACTACATCAAGCATACCGACAATAATATACTTTCCAAACTCACATTTGATAACTATAAAACATTACAAACAAATCAATTCAAACAAATCCCACAAGTTAAAGCATAAGCATTACATCCATACCTCCTAAATTCCAATTTCGACAATAATTTAGACCATAAGTGGGCAAAAATCACACAATACATCCCATGAATTATAACTTTCGCATTCACCATCACGCATTCAAGGATTTCAACATGATTCGATTTATAACTCAACTCAACTCATTAAAGCCTAAAAACCCTAGGTTACAAGTCTAGTTCAATAATCACTATATGATATGATTTAACATGATCAAACCAAGAACATACTCATATAGGGAATAAACTTACCACAAAAGATTGTAAAATTTAACCATGGAGCTTACTGATTTATTGGAGAAGTAAACCAAAGCGAAAGAAATTCAAAAATCGCGCCAAAAACCTTAGGAATAGTGACTTCACTGGAATCTTAGATGGAAAATGATGTAGATAGTCGGGATTTTGATAAAAAAAATGATGTGTGTGATGAAAGGAGGATTTTCATCGCCTTTAGGGTATGTGAAATGAATTTGGGGGGTCAAATTTATTTTGACCCCCCTTTTAAATGAAATCAGGTCAGCTTTGTTAAAACTACAGATGGGGGCTACGAGGCCCCAACTATGAGTGGTATGTTGTCCTATGACTTGTAGGTACTGATCTCGCAGCAGACCCAATACTTATAAAATTTTAGAAATTGTACCTGGGCACTATGAACCCCTTTACGACTCATAGAAGATTCTATGAATCGTAACATTGGCTCGTAGTGTGTGTTCCAACTTCTGATACTCACTGATTCTATCTATGATGCATGACTATGAGTCATAATAAGGATTATGACTCGTAGGCCTGATTGTATAGGCTGCTTCAAGTGCCATTTTTCAGATCTTCAGTTCTCCCATTTTGACTTGTAAACCAAATCTCAAAACACAACAATTCCTAAAATATTACAATTGCACCAATGTCTTTCAACATAAAAAAAAACTCACAACTTCTACCTAAGAATCTCAACAACCAAAAACACTTAAAACAAACCAATACTGATCAATAATGCTTGGGTTGCCTCCCAAGAAGCACCTTGTTTAATGTCACGGCTCGACTTTGTCATCGTTCTTCATCAACTATCATCGAGGGTCCATACCTCACTCTTTCACTCGTCCTGATGTTTCATGGATTGGCGAATATCGAGCACGACTTCTGCATCATTTACCCTAAACTGCAGTTGACCTGAATCCATATCAACTAGGGCTCTCCCAGAGGCTAGAAATTGTTTCCCAAGATGATGGGCACCTCAAAATAAACTTCACAGTCAATGATCAAGAAATCTACCGAAAAGATGAATTTATCAACTTTAACAAGCACATCCAAAAGGATTCCCTCTGACTTTTTAATGGTCCGATCTGCCATAAGTAACCTCATTCTTGTCAGGGTAGGAGTACCAAGGCCAAGCCTTTTTAATATAGCCAAAGGCATAAGATTGATGCTCACTCCTAAGTCACATAATGCTCTTGCAAACTCAACATCACCAATGGTACTAGGGATGGTGAATGCACCGAGGTCCTCTCACTTTTGAGCAAAGCATTTGGTCATAATCACACTACATTTGTTGGAGATATTGCGAGAACTCTTGGCTCAAAGTACGTTTCTTGGTGACCAAATCCTTCATATAATTGGCATACTCGGGCAGTTTTTCCAGAGCTTCTAGAAAGGGAATGTTGATGGAGAGTTGCTTCAACATCAAGAGAAAGTGTTTGAATTTACCCTTCCTCTTCCTTTTTCTTAAGCCTTTAAGGGAAAAGAGGAGGAGATTTTGTAATTGATTTAATTTCTCGGGCTCCCTTGCCTCTCGTTGTTTCCTCCTAATAACCTTCGTATTTTCTCACTCAACGATGACTTCACCACCAAAACCCTTCTCATCAACTTCTTTCATAATTACCGGTATAGGGGGATATACGATGCTCTTGCCACTCCTAGTCATCACTGCCATGCAATGCCCTTCATTCTTTGGGTTTTGAACTGTATTGCTTGGTAGGGTGGCCTTTTGGCATTGGTTCAATTGTGAGAAACTTGCCCGAATTGTTGTTCTAGTTTCTTAATGGCCACCGAATGAGACAATATTTTTTGGTTAATGCTTGAAATATCCACTTTCATTCCCTTTAGTCTCATCTTGGTGGTTGTCTCTCTTCAACAACTTTTTTAACATATCTTTAATCTTGGAGTTGCTTGACCTGACATCACAGTTGTGAGGAGGCATATAGGGACCATTCTTGTAGCCCTCTCTTCTTTCCCACTCTGCATCTCACACTCTCTCTCTCATAGTATCTTCCCCAGTTGTTTCTATACATTCCATCATGGTTGAGGTTCCGACCTTGATTCCCAGACCCTAGCCTCCAATAATCCAAATTTGACCTTTGGGGGTTATTCCGTAAACCAGCCGCTTGGTTGCTTACAAAACATGCATCCTTATAAAAGAATGGAAAATCATAGATAGGAGCTTTTGGAGATTGGTGGGTGACTGCTTTGACACTTTCTTGGTTGTGCTTTAAGACCAAGTCCATTCTTGTGCGAAGTTGAGCAAGTTGTTCCATGATCTCTTTGTTCACCTTTTCTTATTCATTGTTGGCGTTGACTACACAAGAAGGTTTCATCGCACCTCGCTCTCGTTGACCCTATGCTCTATTTGTTTTGGACCACTTGCTCCATCCTTGCAGCTATCAATGCAAAAGGTTAGTCTAAGGACTTGCCTCCCATAATTGTGTCATCACAATCTTGACTATTCTCATGAAGTGCCTGATAGAAAATCTCGACCAAGGAATCATCAAAAATATTGTGATCAAGGACTATCCTCAAGCATTGAGTAAACCTCCCCTATGTTGTGCTAATAGAATCCCCCGGCAGTTGTTCAAAGTTGTTGATTTGGTCCTTGAGCATCAACTTCTTAGATCTTAGAAAATAATGTTTCAAGGAATACTCTCTAAAGCTTAACCCAACTTGTGATAATACCCGGAGGAAGCTAGAACAACCATACAGCTACATTGCTAGCCAATGACAATAGAAACACTCTTAAACTAACAGCATCAACAGAAAGGTTTTGTGTCATTATAACACTCTTACAAACAAACACCACACTTTGAAGATGACGGTGGGGATCCTTCGAAGGTAGCCCTATGAATAGTCCACAGTTTTGGAGCATTTGGAGCAATCTACTCGATACTGTGAACTTAGTATCTGCCGGTAAAGGAGACAGTACTATGGCACCGGTACATCCATAGCCATAGGGTTCAATCGATATTGATTTCATCCATAAGAATTTTCATTAAAGTCCTTAAGTTGTGGCTTGTTGCCCCTTCATTGTGTATTCTCCTCTGCTCCCATGTCCTTATTCATATTCATATCCTCCTCAACCTCGATATTCTCATTCACTTGAGTCATTCTTCTTGGTAGTCAATAGATCTCCAAATTGAGTGGATCTAAGGGATCGCCTTAGCTCCGTGTGTTGGGCATATAACCTTAGTACAACCTGCAAATAAAATCAAATAACAAAAACAAAAACAAAAGTAAAATAAACAAGACTCTAGAAAATAATACTAGAACTAACTAATAGTAAAATCAAACCAAAACCTAGTCGTACTCTATGGCAACGGCGCCATAATTTTATGATGACAACATCTGATGTTCATGCTCCAATAAGAAAGTGGTCATTACCAGTAATTAACCTAACCGAAAATTAGGGTCGAATCCACAGGGAATAAAGGGTTCGACTACAATACTGTACTACTAATCATTTCAAGAATCAATAACTAAAATCTCTAAATTGGGGGGGTTTGGGTTGTGATTCAAAAATGAAATAAAACAAACACTAACTATAAGGTGAGGAAACACTTAATTTTGGGGACAACATGGGAGTTGTTTTCCCCATGGTTCGTCAACTCGATTACCTTAGATAACATAACTACAATTGGTGATTTTCATGCAGGATGGTAACTTAGGTTCTTCCAGCCTTCTTGTAAAGGTGAAAGTCGAATTTCACCATGGTGCTTGGTTGAAAACCATGGAAACCCTTACCTATTATCCCAGTTAACCTCTCCTTGATCAGGCTTGGTTGATTAGACTAGAACACATCAATCAAATTCTGTCATCCACTTTCCTTTAACTATTCATCACTACCTTAGTCGGGATCATGATAGTAGGAAGGTTTTGGTGTTGGCCACCCCCAAACAATAATAATAATGAAAGGAAGCAAACACCATATGCAAAACCCCAATCATAGAAATGCAAGAAAACTGGAACATCTCAAGTCAACTACACATAGTTCCCACAACCCCAAGTTGTGGGTGCTTAGGTACTCATGGCTAAGGCAAAACACATAAAAATGTAAATAATAGACATAGTTGAGAGTTTTACCAATACAATGAAAAGTGAAGGCCCCACAATTTGCATACCCACGAGCTTGATAAATATCCAAGGTGTATGGCACAAGATTTGCAATCCCCAAAATGTGTTTTCCAAGAGAATACAATAAATTAATGTAATACCCTAAAATATTCTTGAGAGTATATTAAAGAGCAAGTTTCTAGTCTACAAGAGTCTCTTCTCTGTCTCCTCTCAAATGAAATCCCAACTTAAAGTATTTATAGTGTGTACAAATAAACCCTAAAAATTATGTAGATAAGATAGTTGGCAGCTTGTACGCCATGCAGGTATGGCTGTTAGGGTGACCTATGAGTCGTAATCAGGGTCTTGTATCATGTTCTTGGAATCTTAGACTCAACTGGTATGACCCACTTATACGACTCGTTGCCTGGGCTACGACACTTATGCTTATCTCGTACTCTTGATCTTCAGTTTTTTTGGTCCAACATTTTGACTCTTTGATTCTTGCTACGAGTCCACCTATATGAGTCATAGTGTGTCTTATGACTCATAGTATATCCTCTAGGAATGACCTTCACTTGGTAGATTTCTGATTTTAGTCTTTGTTTCATGCTATGACACACCCTACAACTCGTAGTGTGAGCTACGGCTCGTAGGTGGGCTCGTATGGCCTATGCTTCAGCAAAATCTACAACCATTCTTCAAAATCATGCCAACCTAACTTTTCTGCAAGATTAACAAAAAATACATCAAAAACATAAAAAGTTGCATTAAGAACTCACAAAATCCCTTATTTTTAGGCACCAAAATGTGTTGTATTTTGACATCACATCAAAACCCTCTTTAGAACCCATCATCGATTAATTACCCTTAGTTATCCCTTTTGAGCGTTAGACTTGTTTGTTAGATAACCACATAATAAGTCGAGTCCCTTGTTTCCAAAGCCTTTATTTTGATCAAAATATCCTAAGTGCTTTAGGATGGAAAGTACAAGAGGGAATAATCTTTAAAAGGATGCCCTTGAGACAAGTCTTGGTGTAGGATTAACAGAAAACATTGAAATATTTTCGAGCCTAAACCAGAAGGGTCCGCCACCATTCCACGTTGCGGACCTGCTGCTAGCAAGAAGATTCTATACAAAAAAAGAAAAACATTTTAGTTGTGTTTTAGGAATCTCTTATTTTATAGATGCTTAAGCAAAATAGTAGTTGGAGTATTCTCAACGGGCTGTGATATATCAAGGACCCAAAGAAGTGTGCATAAAGCGATCTTGTAACAGACTGCAGTGCTTGGGAGTTGAGCCACTAATTCATACCAAAAAAATACTACCCACCCACCTTTAGCCTACACTACAACCAAAATAAAGCCTATATGATCATTTAAGTTAGACTTTGATGATAGTGAGGACCTACAATAAGGGTAAACCTATGGGAATTATGAGCAACATGTGATATCATTTGGGAGAGGGAGAGCTATTATGATACCCATCATCATCATTTCCTGTGCTCAGTTTATTGTGTTGTTATATGGTTAGTTCTTCTTGTGAGGGCACATGATCATTGAAGGATTGATAACTATAATAACTCAAAACATAAGTTTCACATGAGTCCTTGTGCACCATAGAATACATTCTTAAGATGGAGTAGATTTTGAGTCGGCCAATTGGAATTCAGTGATTAACATAATACTTAAACAAGTCCCTATGTAAATACTTGTACTTGAGCAAGAATACTTTGTGAGTTGCATACATGTGTCATAAAATGTCTGAGGATGAACGAAAACTTAAGTGTGGGATGGTGATCTTAGGCATATTTATATGCTTAATAGCCAATTTTACCCATGTTCATAGCCTAGTTTGAGAACAAATTTATAGAGTCGAGATTATTTTTCTTGTGATTTCATTATTTTCCACTAATCCTTGACCGAGAGCACTTTTGATTGTATTTTATAGTATTTTAAACATTTATGGAGGTCCAAGTTTGTGACTATAAATCAATGGAGAATAAAACTAAGAAATTAGAGCAAAGAAAAGTCAAAATGCACTGGAAACCACCATCTTCGGCATCTAGAGGTATTTGATAGCAGTGTCAAGTTGAGCGAAGTAGAAAAAGTGAAAGATACACATGCGAGAAACTAGTTCGCATTGCGGACTGAGTTGATGGAAGAATAATTTTTGCTAGATAGGTGAAACTGCGTATATACACATGGAGGAAATAATTCTATATTGTCGAACTTTGAATTTAGCACATTAAAAGCAGAAAATGGGATTTTTAGGTTTATAAACTATTTTTAGATATTATTTTATTATCTATGTTTTGCTAAGACAAAGAGAAAGGATAACGAACATCTCGTTAGGGTATTATTTCAACTTTTCTTTTTTAATTTCATTCATTGGGTATTTCTTAGATTAAATTAGGTTTTGTAATAAACAATGAGTGGCTAATTTCCTATATTCTGAGCCAGATACTATGTTCCACACTTCTTTTTCTATATATATGAATCGATTTTTGATTAATTATTTGTGTATGTCTTTCATCTATATTTCAGTAAGACCCAAAGTATGAGGGGTATGAGAGATGCAAGAAAATAAGCTTTGAAAAATTTTTGGAGAAACTGTCAGTGTTTACAAGAGGGTTTACGAATCATAAAATGGACTACGTCTTGTATATGGTGTCGTGGAACTTGGTCAGACTAGGTGAAATTTGGAATTTTCAAGAGTTCAATCTACGCCTTAACATATGACTTGTAAAGTCCTCTACAAGTCATAGAAGGGGGTTTCGTCACAAATTCTAGTAACTCAATTCCAGGGGCCTTATTTTACAAAACGTCTTCTACGGCTGGTAGAGTGGACTACGACCCATAAAGGGGTCTCATAATCCTATTCAATGATTTTTATAGCAGAAGTTCCAAAGTTTCTAGTCCTTTGATAGCCTTATATAGCCCCTTCAATACCCCTCATGCAATTCAAAGCTCCTCTCTCATCAAGTCAAGTGCAAACGATTTCAATCGCTTGAGTTCTAGCATGGGTTTGTATATGTTCAACTTCATACGATCATATCTCTCAGCACATGATATATTAGAAGCTGAGTGACCCACTAAATAAAAGCTATTTGAATTAGCTTTCCAACTCATTTGGTTTAACTTTATTTGGAGTTCAGACAGAAAAGTTATGCCCATTTTAGTGAAGTACTGTCAAATAGTCTTTTTAAACGATCCCTACTACAGATCATGGATTGAAGTACGACTCATAGATAGGATTTCGTGGAACCTGTCAGATAAGTTTTAAAAAGGGTATTTTTGACCTTTCCTACCCTAAGCCCTATACCTCGTCGTTTTTCCTCTTTACGCCCCATATCAGCCATTTACAACCCTAATCCACCTTATTCCTTCTCATTCCCAAAATACTCCAAGTCTCAAAATTCCCTCAAGCTCTCCCAAGGCATTCAAGTGTGAGGGAACGCTAGAGTTTTGGGTTCTTCATCTACAAATCAGATATCCTCTCATCAAAATTACCAAGGTATATGGGTTTGATTGTGGGAACCTTCCTTCCCACAAGTCAAACCAATCCTCTTCTCAAACTACATGGAATTATGGATTATTTTATGAGTATTTATGAACACTTTCTCATGATGATATTATTATGCATTTTACACGCCTTCTATTTGAGTTCTACAAGAAATGATGATTTATGCCAAAATATTATTTGGGTTTGATATTATGATATATTTTACGATATTAAAGTTATATTCTCTATGATTCTATCAAAAGCTATGAAGCAACTTATGGGTTTCAGTTGGTTTTCATGATATTCAAAATAAGGGTTTTTACTAATCTCCTTATGTCAAAACGTGATATCTTTGCATGATTTTGAGCATAAATGTATAACCACCATGTTTTGCTAAGTTATGAACAAAGCTTCTTATGTTGATAAATGCCCTATGGCAAGACATATGATTTGAGTGCTATGTGAATTATGAAAGGGCTATTTTTATACTACGAATTATGGGAATATTATGAAAGCTATGAGAATCTATGATGCCTTATTTTTATATGATAAAGTTTTGATTTTGATGAGCTACTCTATGAACTTTGGGAATAGTGAAATTTTTTATATATTATAGAAATGATAATATTTTGAGCATTCCTGGAGATTGTGACCTAGCACCGAGCGAACCTTGGTAAATAACCATTATCCCATAACTATGTTGCCATTATAGGAATTTGAATTAGCTAATGGATCCATACAACTTAACTTTGTCAGATTAGTCCAAAGTGGGGGTTGTTCCTGTACGACATTTTATACCGAAAAGGGGTATGTGCCCTGAAGGTCTATAAAGCATAAATATATTAAAAAAGGGGATGTGCCCATAAGGTTGACAATCATGGGTAATGAAAAGGGGAGTGCACCGGTAAGGTAACCATGGGGCACTTTATGAAATAGGGGATGTACCCATAAGGCAAGTGTTTGGTTTACCTTGGCAAGGTAGACTACCCCTTCATTTGGTTTGGGATGAACACCAGGATTCCAAGTAGCGTCTTGTGTGGTCTTATATGTTTGTTGTGGTCCTTTCCTATCTATGTGTGATCTAGTGTATATAACTTGATTACTTACCCACATGTAATTTGACAATGTCATGTAGCATGCATAACTTATTGAGCCTATATTTGTTGACTATGACTATGCATATTATTGTATATGGCTTATATCCTTGCTGCATTTTCACCCGGCATACTTAGTACATTCCAAGTACTAACGCATACTTTCTGCATGCATGATCTAATCATGCAGAAACTGGTGCACTGTACCAATCTCCACCGCCTCCACTCGGTTAGACGTCCGACCGAAGATTTGTGTTAGTGAATCCTCCACGTTCAGGGACATGATTCCATTTACTATCATGCTATGCCTACACTTTGTAATTTTTGGATACTAACTTTTGGGGGTGAGCCCGGGGAAAGTCTTGGACCCTGACCTATTCCAAATGTAGAGGTGTTATTGGATGTTAATATGATTTGGTATTATTGAGCTTGACTCTTATGCTATGTTTTATGAAAACACCTCTAGCCCCATTTTCCCCTTTTGATTAAATTATCATTTATTTATGCTTTCGCAAACCAAGGATGTGCCATACGTACTTAAGAGGCTTGTTTGGGATTCCCTCGGGTTTCCCATTCGTTGTGTCACATCCAAGCCCTAGGCTTGGGACATGACAAAGCTTGCTATTGGAGCACTAGTTTTATAAATAGTCTTCGAAAATCTAACACATCGCGTCAAGTAGAGTCTTGTTCATGGTTGTGAAGCGCGCCACAACAATGAATAGGAGCGAGGCTATGAGGGGTTTAGGAAATGTTTCACTTCTTTATGATCCATGTCGTGCAGTAGAGCTAAATAGTCTAAGGCTTATTTTTTATCCCTATCCGTTACATTTCTAGAAAATATCTCAAGCTATTCAGAATGGTGGAAAAGATGGTAACCATCCCTCACTTGAGGATCAACTTCCCAACAATGACACATCAAATTTGGAGATTCACAATACTATATGGTGTCAAATGCGGAGATTCACAATGACATATCAAATGCAGAGATGGTACCGCTCAACTAAGCTAACAAGAGGGTGTCCCTGAGATTCCAAATGATAAGAGGAGGAAGAGGAAGGCTAAGAGGGCCCGAGTTGATAGTGCTTCATCTTCTACTATTCTATTGGCACCCAAGCACAAAAAGAAATGACTCCCTTTTGCCATTTGTCAAGATGTGGCAAGAAGCATCAAGGAACGTGTTTGATGGGCACTAAGGGTTGTTTCAATAGTGGCGGTATTAAGCACAAGATAAGTGTAACGACCCCAAAAAGTGCCCAAAGACATGCCTCGTAATGCCCAAAATTTTAATTTTATATATCTCAAAATTTGTTTGTTGTTTTGAAAATCCGACTTTAGATTCTTGTTTAGGGGGTCCAAATTAGGGGGAAAAGGATCTAACCCTGATTAAAGAGCAAAAATTTTGTAGTTATGAAATTTCAAGAATGCAAACTTCAGTGGGGTTTTCGCGTCACCTCCACGATGCATCCCTGTGTTATTTTGGACACTGTTTTTCATCTTTGGTCCAAGACTTTAAGTCTTGGGCCTAAAAGTTCCCATACATTTTTTATCTATACTTAGACAAATTTCACTATTATATCATCCTAAACATTTCCTAATACTCCCCAAAACACACAGTCATATTTTCACTTCCCAAACTCAATTCCCAAACCCTCATCCCAAGCTAAGGTTCTCCTTCGAGGTTTTTCTTCAAGCTTCAAGTCTCCATCTCCAATCTTCACTAAGTTCATCTCCAAGCTAAGTTGTGTGGGTTTCTTTCATGGGTTCATTTCACCCATATACCCTCCTTTTACATAAATTGCATGATTTAAAGTTGATTTACAAATGGGTTTTGATCATTATGAAATTCACTGCACACTATGTTAAAGTTATGTACAGTTATGACTGTTTTGCCATGTTTTGAGCTATAAATCTTTGATCTATTGTAAGATTTGAGATGGGGTTTTGATATTTATGTCATAAGGGTGTTGCAAGGTGTTTATTGATAGTTTTACAATGGTTTTTCTTGCATGATTTCACCTCTATTTTGTATGGTTTTATACTACCACTCTCTAAGTGTTTGATGAAATGTCTGGATGTGGTTTTTGAGTAGTTGAAGGTCCAAAGCATGAGATATGATATGACTGTCTATATGATGATGAAATGATCTTATGTATATGATATACTCTATATAAAGTATAGTATTAGACAATACCCAATCTGGAAGGACAAGAGCCCAGGTAACCATGTTGGGGGTTTATACTTGCCAACCATGCGAGGGGTTTATACTTCATCACTGTATTAGTAAGGTGCGATTACCATCAACGATGTGAGGGATTTATACCACACAACCACCAAGGAGTTTATACCTTGAATGGCTAGCTTGGTCTCTTTTATACATATGATATCCTATATAAGCATGAGCTGCTTAAGCATATTTTACTTAAGCATTGATCATACATGTCAAATTGTATATTATGCCTATTGCATAATATTATGCATTTTGATTATGATTCCTATCTATTGTCGCATTGCATCCTACATACTTAGTACATTGAAATGTACTAACACATACCCTATGCCTACATGATGTAACCATGTAAGAACCGGTGCCCAAGTTGATCATCCTCCTCCACATGGCTAGTTCGATGCTATTCAAGAGTTGATGAGTCCTCCACTTCGGGGACCTAGTCTATGTTTCTTCTATTGTGTGATGGTACAATCGTCTTTATTGCTTATTTTGACTATGAAGTTGAGCCCGATTACTTTGTCTTGGCCCCCGCTCTTATCTATGTATTAGAGGTGTTTGTTGGACAAGTTAAGTATTTATGATATGAGTTTAACTCTTGACATTGGACCATGATTTTGTGCAAGCTTTTCTCATAGACCTGTTTTCCCCATTCTCTTATCTTGAATGCTTGAGTTACTGCTTCTACGACCAAGGATGTGTAATGATGCTTTATGAGGCTTGCTTGGGGTCCTTTCGAGTTCCCTTGCGTCGTGTCACGTCTAGGTCCTCGTGCCAATAAGAGATTGTCCTAAGGCCTCTGCAGAAAAGAGAAGGATGGTTCAAGTGGACATATACTCCAATATGCTAAGCCTAGTGGTATTGGTGCACCAAGTTGAAATGACCCCAAAAAGTGTCCAAAAATGTGCCTCAGAAGTGCCTATAATCATAATTTTCATATATCTCAAAATTTGTGTGTGTATCAGAGAACAAATTTCATATTCATGATTCGGAGAAAATTGAGTGGGGAATAGGTTCAACCCCGATTTTAGAACAACTGTATCAAAATTTCATTTTCCCCAAAATTCGTTATCCATTGTCGATACGCACCCCTGGTGCGATGTGGCCAGGGTGTGAACCAGTGTAAAATGTTGCCAATTATTTCTTGTTCAGTCCAAGGCCTTTAGTTCTTGGGCATAAGAATTTTCATGTGTAAAAACATCTATACTTAGTCATTTTTCAATCTCATATCATATAAGACATTCCCCAAAACCTTCTCAAATGCTTAGACAAATATTTCACTCAAAATCAAGGGCCCCAAACTCAATCCATATCTTAAGAAATTCACTCAAACTTCAAGTTCTCGTCTCAATTTTCGTCAAGGAATTCTCCAAAATTGAGGTATGTGGGTTTCAATAATTGGGTCCTTCCACCCATGGTGCCCAACTTCCTTTTCTCATAAATTGCATGTTTCTAAGTTGATTTACTTATGGGCCTTATTACTATGAATTTTACTATGATCTATGTTGAGGTTTCATAAAAGGGTGACTATTTAAGCATGTTTTGAGCTATGAATATATGATCTACTTTGAGAATTGATGAAGGGTTTCAATGTATATTGCATGAGGTTTTTACCAAGTGTTGGTGGATTGATTTACTTCAAGTTTTCTTGCATGATTTCTCTCTTGCATTGCATAATATTATACTAGCATTGCACACCCACCAATTGTTTGATAAAATGTCTTGTTTTGGATTCTTGAGCTATTGATGATCTATTGCATGACCTATGACTTGAAAGACTTTATGATGATGAAAGGAAGGTATATTTGTGCTGATTTCATGAAAAGTATCTATAGTGTTGCAAGTTGACTACACCTTGTTGAGAGGGTGCTACACCTCAATCACCATGGATGGTAGGGTATGAAAACCATCAGCCAATTTGAAGGGTTGATATCTCAAGCACCATGGATGGTAGAGTGGGAAAACCATCAAGCAATTGAGGGGTTGATACCTCGATCACTATGGATGGTAGGGTGTGACAACCACCAACTAATTGAGGGGTAGATACCTTAATCACCGTGGATGGTAGGGTGTGACAACCATCAACCAATTGAGGGGTTGATGCCTAAATCGCCTCTCCAAGGGGGTGGTAGGCCTTGGAATCCATAATGATGGTCTATTACTACATATGTAATATGTTCTATATAAGCATGTTTTACTTCAAGCATCATTCTTGCATGCCTTGTTGCTAATATACTATCTTTTGCTTATGATTATCATTTTGATTATGTTGCCTATCTCTTGTTGCATTGCATCCGACATACTTAGTATATTCAAACATACTAATGCATACTCTATAGTGACATAATGTTACCATGTAGCAACCGGAGCTCTTCATGACCATCCTACTTATGGCTAGTTTTGACATCTTGAAGATAGCTTGTCGTGAGTCCTCAAGTTTGGGGACATTAGCTTATCTCTCTGTTGCTTATGTTATTTCTTTATGATGAACACTTTGATACTAAAAGGGTGAGCCTGGAAAGTTTGTCTTATCCCCCACCCAATCTATGTTAGAGGTATTATTGGAAAAGTGATGTAATTATGTTTGAGCCTTGACTCTTTATGATTTATGCTATTAAACCCTTCTCTTAATCTCTATCTTTAGTTGTACTCTCTTGATGTTGTTTACTTTGCTTCTGCGACCTAGGATGTATAAATGATATGCTAAGAGGCTTGGAGACCCTTCGGGTTCCTATTCGCCGTGTCACATCTAGGTCGTAGGCTTGGGTCAAGAAAAACTTGGTATCAGAGTACTAGGTTGTATCCTCAGCATCCAACACACCGCGTCGATTAGAGTCTTATTCATGGTTATGAAGTGCTCTATGACAATGAGCAAGAGGCTATATGGTATTTTAGGAAATGTTTCCCTTATTCTTACTACCATGACCGAAGCCTAGGGCTTAGACATGACACAGTGAATGGGGAACCTGAAGGAACCCCAATCAAGCCTCTCAACTTATCATTATATATCATTGATCATTGAAGCATGTAAAAGACCTAAAATAAGATTGAGGGGCTAAGGGATAGCTTGCAAAACAACATCAATAAGGGCCAAGGAGTCATAGCTCATAACATAGGCACAACAACACCATTACCCACATCTTCCAACCTCATCCCCAATCTATACAACCTACGCACCTCCCTAGACATCTCCCTTTCACCACCATCCACATGAGCTAGGCTACCCATGGCAACTCAAAGCATCTGCCACAACATTTGCCTTACCTGAATGGTGATGTACACTCATGTCATAGTCCTTAAGGAGCTCTAGCCACCTTCTTTGTCTCAAGTTAAGGTTTTTTCTGTGAAGACATATTGAAGGCTCTTATGATCAATGAAGACATCAACATGCACCCTATACAAATAATGTAACTAAATATTTAATGTAAACACCACGATAGCTAATTCAAGATCATGGGTAGGGTAGTTTTTCTCATGCACCTTGAGTTGTCTAGAAGTATAGGCTATGACCTTACCATTTTGCATTAGAATACAACCCAAACCAACTCTGGATGCATCACAATACACAACAAAACCCTCAAGCCCATCCAATAGTGATAATATAGGAGCGGGCATAAGTCTATGTTTCAATTTTTGGAAACTTTTCTCACATTCATCGGTCCACAGAAACTTCACCTTCTCTTGAGTCAATTTTGTCATAGGAGAAGCAATGGAGGAAAACCTATTCACAAACTTTCTATAGTGATCCGCAAGGCCCAAGAAACTCCTAATGTCCAACGGGGTCAATGGTCTAGGTCAATTCCTAATTACATTGGTCTTCTTAGGATCCACTTTAATGCCATCCACTGACACCATATAACCCAAGAATGCAACATCCTTCAACTAATTATTTAGCATACAACCTCTCCTCCCGCAATCTATATAACACAACCCTAAAATAGCCCATAAGCTCTTCCCTACTCTGTGAATAGATCAAAAAATCATCAATGAAAACCACAGCAAAGGAACTAAGGTAGGGCTTGAAGACCATATTTATTAGGTCCATAAAGATGGCTGGTGCATTAGTCAATCCAAAGGACATCACCACAAATTCATAGTGCATATATCTAGTCCGAAAAGCTGTCTTGGGAATATTGCACTCCCTCACCCTCACTTGATGGTACCTGTACCGAAGATCAATCTTAGAGAAAAAAACTAGCCCCTTACAATTGGTCAAACAAGTCATCAATTTTTAGAAGAGGATATCTATTCTTGATAGTGACCCTATTGAATTGTCGGTAGTTAATGCACATCCTTTTTCTTTTTCGGGAGGTACACCGTGGAGGTTATTAGGGAAGACATCAAGAAACTCATTTATAACTGGAACTGACTCTATAGAAGCGACTTGGGACTCCACATCTTTGACTATCACAAGATGATACAAACACCCCTTGGAAATCAACCTATGGGCTTTAATGCAAAAAATGAATCTACCCCTTACTACCACATCATGACTTTCCCATTCAAAGACGGGTTCATTTGGAAATTGAAACATGACCCTATGGGTTCTACAATCAATAGAAGCGTAGTAGGCATGCAACGAATCCATCCCAAGAATAACATCAAAATCAACAATATTTAATTCAACAAGATCACAAGGTAAGTTCTTATGCAAGATGCAAACCGGAC
Source organism: Solanum clarkiae (assembly GCA_011800125.2). Taxonomy (NCBI): domain Eukaryota; kingdom Viridiplantae; phylum Streptophyta; class Magnoliopsida; order Solanales; family Solanaceae; genus Solanum; species Solanum clarkiae. The sequence goes on along the minus strand of JAABOM020119888.1, from coordinate 40,669 downwards.
AATTTTCATACACCCTCCTAGCAATAATAGACACACCAATAGGAGTAGAAACCTCATATGACTCATGCGATAACTCCACCTCAACATGGAACTTTTTAGCAACAAAGGGGGTAGCAAAGGAAAGGGTGGCACCCGGATCAATCAAAGTATATACATCAAGATCAAAGATTTTCACCATACCGGTAACAACATAGGGGACCTTACCAACCCTTTGCCTCCCATGTAGAGAATAGAATTGATTGAGCCTTGGGGAACCACCTTGAGGACCATTACTACAAAATGGGACCACATTTGCACCTCGAACCTTGCAACAGTTTCTTGGATAATCTACCTTCTTGTGACCAAGTTCCCCACAACCAAAGCATGCATTAGAATCTTTCAAACATTGACCTCTGTGATTCCTTCCATATCTAGGACACACTTCAATAGGAGCCACACAAACAACACCTTGTGGCCTAAGGAAGTCATTGGCAAACCCCCTAATAGTAGCATGAGAGGGCCCTTGTCCTTGACAAAATCTAGCACCCCTTTGGAACTTGCCCTCAAAATGGGACCTTTTGGCCTCTTGGCCCCTCGTATTTCTCAAATTTTCTTCCTCCATTTGCTCGACATAACTCATCAACTGAGACAAGTTCATGTCAGCAATAAGCATGGAGGACCGGCATTCTTCACTTACTAAGTTGGAGAACCCCATAACAGATTTATTCATCCTTGGCCTAGTATCGGCCACTAAGTGAGGAGTGTACTTTGAAAGTTGATTAAATTTGAGGGAATACTCCCTTACACTCATAGCACCTTGTTTCAAGTTTATAAACTCAACCAATCTTGCCTCCCTAAGATCAAGAGAGAAAAATCGATTAAGGAAGGCCACTTTGAACTCCTCCCAAAGCACCACATTACCAACCCCCTTCTCACCCTTCCATTGCTCATACCAAATTTGGGCTACCCCCTTGAGTTAGTATGCCACCAGCTCTGCCTTTTCATTTGGCCCAACACCCATGATATTCAAGATTTTGCAGAACTCATCAATGAACACTAGTGGATCTTCATACACCTTTGGCCCATGGAAAACTGGAGGATTAATCCTCATGAAATCCCTTACCCTAGCTCCTGGGTTAGTAGCATCAGGGGCTTGGGCCCCGTATTAGACATGGTTGGCCACTACTTGAGAAATCATAGTGAGAGCATCTCGGAGCTCACCATTAGTGGGTTGGTCCTTGGGAATTTGGGCCTGTCTTCCTCTAGTGTTTGGCATGATCTAGCACAGCAAAAAAAATTGTTAGGGGGGGAACTTATCATAACTCTATAGCACAATTTAGAACACGAAGAAGGGAATATTTCCTAAAATTCCTCATAGCCTCCTTCTCATAATCCTGGCGCGCTTCAAAACAATGAATAGGACTCTAATTGACACGATGTGTTGGACTCCGAGGATCTAACAACCTAGTATTCTGATACCAAGTTTGTCACATCCCAAGCCTAGGGCCTAGGCGTGACTGACAAATGGAGAACCCGAAGGAACCCCAAATAAGCCTCTTAACTTATTATTGCACATCCTTAGTCGCAGAAGCATTTAAAATACATATAGAATACAATGGGGCATTAGGGAAAAGAGAAAGCTTTGCCACACATCATCATGAAAAGAAAAAGAAACATAGCTCATATCATGAATACATAACTCGTCCAGCAAACACATCTACATACATAGGTAGAGCGGGGTCCAACACAAAGTAACTTGGCTCACCCTCATAGTCAAATAGAACATAAGATATTGTCTAAATACATAGATAAGAGGAAAACATAAACCAAAGTCCCCGAAATGGAGAACTCACCAACAAGATTTGAATAGCACCATCTAACCACGTGGAGGAGGATGATCAACTTGGGCACCGGTTCCTGCATGGTGATATCATGTAGGCAAGAGTATGCATTAGTACGTTTGAATGTACTAAGTATATGGGGTGCAATGCGACAACAGATAGATATTATACTCAAAATGCATACATTAAACAAGAGGATAGTATAACAATATAGCATGTATGATCAATGTATAAGTAAAACATGTTTAAGTAAATCATGCTCATATATGATATCATTAGTAAATAATAGACTAACTAGATTTCCAAAGTACAAACCCCTTGGTCGGTTGATGATGATCTCATCTCATCACCCTGGTGGTGTGGTACAAACTATTCACATGGTTGATGATAACCACACCTTATCACCCTGGTGGCGAAGTACAAATCCCTCACTTGGTTTGATGAGTACGAATCCCCACCTCAGTTGATGAGTATAAACCCCTACCTTGGTTGATGATGATCTCACCCCATCACCCTGGTGGTATTGTACAAACCCCTCGCATGGTTGACGGGTACATACCCCACCTCGGTTGTCCAGGATCTTATTCTCCTGGATTGGGAATGGTCTAATACAACACTTTATATAGAGTATATCATGTACACAATCTCATTTCAACATTACAACATCATTCATATCATATCTCATGCATTGGACCTTCATTTCAATAAGAAACTCTAGCCAGACATTTTATCAAACACTTTGGGGGTATAGTGGGGGTAAAAGACCATGCAATTTAGAGATGAAAGCATGCAAGAAAATATGTTGTAAAAACATTAATCAAAACCTTGCAACACCTCCAATACATTCACATCAAAACCCCTCATCAAATCCCAACATTCGATCCAAGATTTAAAGTTCAAAACATGCTAAAACCACCATACTTTCATGAACTAAAATCACTGTGTAGTAAATTTCTCAAGATACAAGACCCATATATAAAATCAACTTTAATTCATGCATTATTAAGTAATAGAGGGTTCAGGCACCATGGGCAGAAGGACCCAATGGTTCAATACCACATACCTTAGCTTTGGGAGAAGTTCTTTGGTGAAGGTTGACAATGGAGACTTAAAGCTTGAAGAGAATCCTTAGCTTTGGATGAGTGTTTTGGGTATTGAATTTAGGACTGAAAATATGGCTAAGTGTTTTGAGAAGTAATGGGAAATGTTTAGGATGATATAAGGGTGAAATTTGACTAAGTATAGATAAAAACACGTTTGGGAAATTTGGGTCCAACAATTAGAATATTTTGGGCCGCACAAGAAAAACATTGCCAGGAAAATACACATCTCCGCATCATGGAGAGAACGCAGAGAAGATTTTGTACTAAAGCAAGCTCAAGGCGTATCGCGGAGGCAGCCTGGAAAGCTCTCTGGAATTCATCACTTAAAAATTTATAATTGCTATTCTTTCACTCTTAAATCGAGGTTTGACCCTTTATCACCTAATTTTGACCCTATGATCACAAATATGAAGTCGGACTTTGGAAATAACAAACAGACTTTTAGATATATGGAAATTAAAATTTTGGGCATTCCGGGGCACGTTTTTGGGCAATTTTTGGGGTCGTTTCAATATCTCACCCTTGGGAATATTCTTCCCAAAATGTAAAAGAGACATACAATTCAAGATTGATCATGAACAAATCATCCCAACAAGAATGCAACATAATATGTAAAACACTATTTTCAAATTCTCAACGTAAGTATAATATCATCATAAGTTTACCAACTTAAACATGAATGCATATGAATGATATAGGGGCTGAAATTCAAGGATTGAAATCACATATGGGACTTAGGATTAGTACCTTAGGCTTAAGTGGAGTGGAAAAGATGAGGATACCTCTTTTGCATGTCCGCTTCATCCTCCCATGTAGCACTTTCAACTTGTTGGTTCCTCTAAAGGACCTTAACGGACGCCACCTCTTTGTTCCTCAATGTCTTTACTTGCCTATCAAAGATCTGAACCGGAACCTCCTCATAAGTCAAGTTATACTCAACAACACACACCGCATCAAGAGGCACAATGGCATTAGGATCACCAGCACATTTTCTCAATGTAGAAACATAGAATATCGGATGAACCAAATTTATTTCGTTAGGCAACTTCAACTCATAAGCTACCTTGACAACACTCTTTATCACCTTATAAGGACCAACATACCATGGACTCAATTTCCCTTTATTACCAAAATAGACCACACCATTCATTGGAGAAACCTTCAAATAGACTCAATCACCCACTTGGAATTCTAGGTCTCTTCTTCTTACATCGACATAGGATTTTTAGCGACTTTGGGTTGCCCTCAACCTTTCCCAAAATCATCTTAACCTTATCAAGATCCTCCATAACTAGATCCATCCCCGACAAAGCAACCTCTCCAACCTCAAACCAACCCACTGGTGATCTGCAACATCTCCCATAAAGAGCCTCAAATGGAGCCATACTGATGTTAGAGTGATAGTTATTGTTGTAAGCTAACTAAATCAACGGAATATGGTTATCCCAACTACCTTTAAGCTCCAATACACAAGCCCTAAGCATATCCTCAAGTGTTTGAATTGTCCTTTCGGCTGGGCCATCTGTTTGAGGGTGCAAGGCCATACTAAGGTGAACTTTGGTACCAAGACCGCTTTGAAAAGATCTCCAAAAGTGTGAATTAAATTATGCACCATGATCTGATATCATGCATAAAGGAACCCTATGTAACCTCGATGTCTCATGGATGTACAACCTTTCATACTCTTCAGACCCATATGTAGTCTTGACCAGTAGGAAGTAAGCCGATTTCGTCATCCTATCATCCACCAGCCATATGGAATCAAAACATTTCCTAGTCTTGGGAAACCCAACCAAAAAATCCATATTGACTACCTCCCACGTCCAAGTAGGAATCACTATGTCTTGGGTTAGGCCATCCAACCTTTGATGTTCGACTTTGACTTGTTGGCAACTATGGAAACTGGAAACAAATTTGGCAATGTCCCTCTTCATGCCTCTCCACCAATACACATCACTCAAGTCTCTATACATTTTGGAAGAACTGGGGTGGATAGAGTAAGAGAAATTATGCGCCTCATCAAGAATTCTCTCCCTCAAACCATTAATACATGGCACACACAACCTACATTGATATCTAAGGGCACCATCTCCCCCTTGGGAAAAAACCTCTACTTTGCCCCCTTTCACCAAGCCTTCAATTCAAGCAAGGAGGAGTCTAGATCTTATTTTGCTATCACCTTATCGACCAAAGAAGATTTAGAATCGTCAACCACAACAACAACATTACCCACATCTTTTAAGCTCACCCACAATCTAGCCAACCTATGCACCTCCCTAGCCATCTCCCTTTCAACACTATCAACATGATCTAGGCTACCCATGGACACCCGACTCAAAGCATCCAGCACAACATTTACCTTACCCAGATGGTAATGCACACTCATGTCGTAGTCGTTAAGGAGTTCTAGCCACCTTCTTTGTCACAAGTTAAGGTCTTTTAATGTGAAGACATATTGAAGTCTCTTATGATTGGTGAAGACATCCACATGCACCCCATATAAATAATGTTGCCAAATCTTTAATGCAAACACCACGGCGGCTAATTCAAGATCATAGTTAGGGTAGTTCTTTTCATACACCTTGAGTTGTCTAGAATCATAAGCTATGACCTTACCATTTTGAATAAGAACATAACCCAAAGCAACTCTATATGCATCACTATACACAACAAAACCCTCAAGCCCATCCGGCAGTGACAAAGTAGGAGCGGACACAAGTCTATATTTTAATGTTTGGAAACTTTTATCACATTAAATGGTCCACACAAACTTCACCTTCTTTTGAGTCAATTTTATCATAGGAGAAGCAATGGAGGAAAATCCATTCATAAACCTTTTATAGTAACCCGCAAGGCCCAAAAAACTCCTAATGTCTGACAGGGTCAATGGTCTAGGTCAATTCCTAATCACATCGGTCTTCTTAGGATCCACTTTAATGCCATCCCCCGACACCACATGACCCAAGAATGCAACATCCTTCAACCAAGATTCACACATGTCATATTTAGCATACAACCTCTCCTCCCTCAAGCTTTGCAACACAACCTACAAATGGCCCATAAGCTCTTCCCTACTATGTGAATAGATCAAAATATCATCAATAAAAACCACAACAAAGGAATCATAGTAGGGCTTGAAGACCCTATTCATTAGGTCCATGAAGATGGCCGGTGCAGTAGTCAATCCAAAGGACATCACCACAAATTCATAGTGCCCATATCGAGTCCAGAAGGTCATTTTGGGAATATGACACTCCCTCACCTCACTTGATGGTACCCGGACCAAAGATCAATCTTAGAGAAAAAGCTAGCCCATGCATTTGGTCAAAAAAGTCATCAATTCTTGGAAAAGGATATCTATTCTTGATAGTGACCCTATTGAGTTGTCAGTAGTCAATGCACATACTTTTTCCCTTTTGGGAGGTACACCGAGGAGGTCATTAGGAAAGACATCAAGAAACTCATTTACAATTGGAACCGACTCAATGGAAGGGACTTTGGACTTCACATCTTTGACCCTCATAAGATGATTAAAAAAAAACTTGGAAATCAGCCTACGGGCTTTAATGCATGATGAACCTATCCCTTACTACCACATCATGACTTTCTCGATCAAGGACAGGTTCATTTAGAAATTAAAACTTGACCCTATAGGTTTTACAATCATTAGAAGCATGGTAGGCATGCAACCAATCTATCCTAAGAATAATATCAAAATAAACCATATTTAATTCAGTAAGATCACAAGGTAAGATTTTATGCAAGATGCAAACTGGACAATTTCTATACACCTTGCTAGCAATAATAGATGCACCAATAGTAGTAGGCAGCTCATATGAATCATGCAATAACTCTGACTCAACATGGAACTTTTTAGCAAAAAAAGGGGTAATAAAGGAAAGGGTGGCACCTGGATTAATCAAAGCATATACATCAAGATCAAAGATTTTAACATACCAGTAACAACATCAAGGACCTCACCAACCCTTGCCTCCCATATAGAGCATAGAATCGATTGTGCCTTGGGGCACCACCTTGAGGACCACCTCTACCCAATGGGACCACATTTTCACCCCGAACCTTGCCACAGTTTTTTGGACAATCTACCTTCTTTTGACCAAGTTCCCTACAACCAAGGCATGCATTAGAATCTTTCAAACATGGACCTCTATGATTCCTTCCACAACTAGTACACACATCAATAGGAGCCACAGCAACAACACCTTGTGGCCTAGGGAAGTCACTAGTAAACCCCCTATTAGTAGCATGAGATGGCACTTAGCCTTGATAAAATCTAGCACCCCTTTAGAACTTTCCTCCAAAATGGGTCGTCTTGGCCACATGGCCCCTCCTCTTTCTCAACTTGTTTTTCACCATTTGCTCGGCATAAGTCATCAACTGAGACAAGTCCATGTCACCAATAAGCATGGCGGACCACATTCTTCCATTACCAAGTCGGAGACCCCCATAACAAATTTATTCATCCTTAACCTAGAATCGGCCACCAAGTGAGGAGCATACATTGAAAGTTGATTAAATTTGATGGCATGCTCCTTCAAACTCATAGCACCATGTTTCAAGTTCATAAACTCAACCAATTTTGCCTCCCTAAGTTCAAGAGGGAAAAACCAATTTAGAAAGGCTAATTTGAACTCCCTCCTAAAGCACCACATTATCAACCCCCTTCTCACCCTTCTATTGCTCATATCAAATTTGGGCTACCCCCTTGAGTTGGTATGCCGCCAACTCTGCCTTTTCATTTTTCCCAACACCCATGATATTAAAGATTTTACAGACCTCATTAATGAACTCTTGTGGATTTTTATCCACCTTTGAGCCATGGAAAGCCAGAGGATTCACCGTCATGAAATCCCATAGCCTATCTCTTGGGGTAGTAGCATGAGGGGCTTGGGCCCCTTGTTGGACTTGGTTGGACACCATTTGGGCAAGGATAGTAAGGGCAACTCGGAGCTCACCATTGGTGGGTTGCACCTCGGGAGTTTGATCTTGTCTTTCGCTAGTGTTTGGCATGATCTAGCATATCAAAGAACAATCATTAGGGGGTCAAACTTATCACAACTCTATAGCACGACTTAGAACATGAAGAAGGGAAGCATTTCCTAAAATGCCTCATAGACTCCTTTTCTCATAGTCATGGCATACTTCACAACCATGAATAGGACTTTAATCGACGTGGTGTGTTGGACTCCGAGGATCAAACAATCTAGTGATCTGATGCCAAGTTTGTCACGACCCAAGCCTAGGGCCTAGACGTGTCCGGCGTATGGGGAACCCGAAGGAACTCCAAACAAGCCTCTTAACTTGTCATTACACATCCTTGGTCGCATAAGCATATAAAAGACGTGTAAAATAGAATGTCGCATTAGGACTAAGGGAAAGCTTTGCAACACATCATCATCAAAATACGAGGAACCATATATCGAATCATAAATACATAACTCGTCCAACAAACACCTCTACATACATAGATAGAGTGGGGGCCAAGGCAAAATAACCGGGCTCACCCTCATAGTCAAATAGAATATAAGATAGCGGATGAATACATAGATAAGAGGAAAACAAAAACCAATGTCCCCGAAATGGAGGACTCACCAACAAGCTTGGATTAGCAACATCTAACCATGTGGAGGAGGAGGATAATCAATTTGGGAACTAGTTCCTATATGGTGATATCATGTGGGCAAGAGTATGCATTAGTACGTTTGAATGTACTAAGTATGTGGGGTGTAATGCAACAATAGATAGACATTATACTCAAAATGCATATACTAAACAAGAGGCATTGTATAACAATATAGCGTGTATGATCAATCTGTAAGTAAAACATGCTTAAGTAACCCATGCTCATATAAGATATCGTTCGTGAAGAATAGACCAACTAGATTTCCAAAGTATAAACCCCTTGGTCGGTAATAATGATCTCACCCCATCACCCTAGTGGTATAGTGCGAATCCCTCACATGGTTGATAATAATCAGACCTTATCACCCTGGTGGCGAAGTACAAACCCCACACATATTTTGATGATTACAAACCCCCACCTTAGTTGATGAGTAAAAACCCATAACTTGGTTGATGATGATCTCACCCCATCACCCTGGTGGTGTGGTACAAACCCCTCACATGGTTAATGGGTAAAAACCCCCACCTCAGTTTTCCAAGCTCTTAGTCCCCCGGATTGGGAATGGTCTAATGCAATACTTTATATAGAGTATATCATTTGCATAATCTCATTTTAGCATTACAACATTATTATATCATATCTCATGCTTTGGACATTTTATCAAACACTTGAGGGGGGTGTAATGGGGGCAAAAGACCATGCAATTTAGATATGAAATCATGAAAGAAAATCTATTGTAAAGCTATCAATAAACACCTTGTAACACCGCCAAGACATTCACATCAAAGCCCCTCATCAAATCCAACATTAGATCCAAGATTTAGAGCTCAAAACATGCTAGAACCACCATACTTTCATGAAATAAAATCACTGTGCAGTAAATTTCTCAATATACATGACCCATATGTAAAATCAACTTTAAATCATTCATTATTAAGTAATAAAGGTTTTAGGCACCATGGGCACAAGGAACCAATGGTTCAAGACTACACAACTTAGCTTTGGGAAAAGTTCTTGGTGAAGGTTGACAATGGAGACTTGAAGCTTGAAGAGAATCCTTAGCTTTGAATAAGGGTTTTGGGTCTTGAATTTGAGAGTGAAAATATGGCTAAGTGTTTTGAGAAGTAATGGGAAATGTTTAGGGTGATATAAGGGTGAAATTTGACTAAGTATAGATAAAAACACATTTGAGAAACTTGGGCCCAACACTTAGAATATTTTGGGCCGCACAAGGAAAACACTGCCAGGCAAATACACATCTCTACGTTGCGGAGAGGATGCCGAGAAGATTTTGTACTGAAGCACGCCCAAGGCGTGTCACGGAGGCATCACGAAAAGTTGTCCAGAATTCATCACTTAAAAATTTGTAATTGCTATTCTTTCGCTCTTAAATCGAGGTTAGACCCTTTCTCATCTAATTTTGACCCCTGATCACAAATATGAAGTCGTGTTTTTGAAAGAACCAACGAATTTTTAGATAAATGGGAATTAAAATTTCAGACATTCTGAGCACGTTTTTAGGCACTTTTTAGGGTCGTTTCAAAAATCTGTGCTAAAACCATCGATCGATAATTTGCAACACCCCCAAGACATTAACATCAAAATCCCTAATCAAATCCAACATTAGATCCAAGATTTAGAGCTCAAAACATGATAAAACTACCATACTTTCATAAACTAAAATTATTGTGCAGTAGATTTCTTAATGTACATGACCCACATGTAAAATCAACTTTAAATCATGCAGTATTAGTAAAATGGAGGCTTATGCACCATGGGTGGAAGGACCCAATAGTTCAAAACCACGTACCTTAGCTTTGGAGAAGTTCTTGGTGAAGATTGAAGATGGAGGCTTGAAGCTTGAAGAGAGTTCTTAATTCTGGATGAGGGTTTTTAGTATTGAATTTTGGAGTGAAAATATGGCTAAGTGTTTTGGGGAGTATTGGGAAATGTTTTGGATGATATAAGGTTGAAATTTGGCTAAGTATTGATAAAACACGTCTTGGGCCCAACACTTAGAATATTTTGGGCCGCACAGGAAAACACTGCCAGGCAAAATATACCTCTTCATGTTTCGGAGAGGAGGCAGAGAAGGAATTACACTAAAGCTTTCCCTTGGCATGTCACAAAGGGAATACGTAAACCTCACTGGAATTCGTCACTTAAAAATTTATAATCACTAATCATTCGCTATTAAATAAGGGTTAGAATCTTTTCCACCTAATTTTGACCCCCTGATCACGAATATGAAGTTGAATTTTTGAAATAATGAATGAATTTTGAGATATATGGAAATTAAAATTCCCGGCGTTTCAAGGCACATTTTTTGGTACTTTTTGGGGTCGTTTCACTTACTTTATGTTGTGCTATAGAAGTTAAGGTAAGGTTTTTCCACTAATGAATGTCCTTTGCTATTTTTAGGTCATGCCTAACATAAGAATAAGAAGAGCCCATACACCCGAAGAACAATATGCTCATGGAGAGCTCCAGATGCTCTTACCTTACTAGCTCAAGCCATGACTAATCAAGTCAATGATGGGGCCCAATCCCCTCATGCTCTAACTCTAGCATCTAGGGTAAGGGATTTCATAAAGGTGAACCCACCGTAGTTCAATGGGTCTAAAGTGGATGATGACCCTCAAGAGTTTATTGGTAAGGTGTAAAAGTCTTGTCGATTATGGATGTGAGATCGGAAGAAAAGGTGGAGTTGGCGGCAAACCAACTCAGGGGGTGGCCTAAATATGGTATACTCAATGGAAGGAGGAGAAGGTAAACAATAATGTGATACTTTGGGAGGAGTTTAAGGTGGCGTTTCTCAACCATCTCTTTCTTCTTGAGCTAAGGGAGGCTAAAAATATGGAGTTCTTGAATTTGAAGAAAGGATCCATGAGTGTGAGGGATTATGCCCTCATGTTCAACCAACCCTCCACATATGCTCCAAATTTGGTTGCCGACCCAAGGTCTTGGATGAATAAGTTTGTGATGGGTGTATCCAATTTGGTGAATGAAGAATGTCATGCTGTCATATTGATAGTGACATGGACTTGTCTCGCCTTATGACTTATACCGAATAATTGGAGGGGAGAAGTTGAGAAAGAGAAGGGGTAATGAGGACAAAAGGGCCCATTTTGATGGTCAGTTTGAAAGTCTCAAAGGTGGCCAATTTCACCAAGGCCAAGAGTCTTCTCATGCTCTTAATAGAAGGTGTGCCAATGACTACCCAAGGGCCCAAGGTGATGGGGGTATGGTTCCTAATGCTATTTTTCAAAATGTGGTAAGGGTCATGGTAGCCTATGCTTGAGGGATGCCAATGCTTGTTTTGGTTGTAGGGAAATAGGCCGCAAGATGATTAATTGTCCACGTAATCAAAACAAGGGTAAAGATGTTCGTCCATAAAGCCGAGGTGCGAATATGGTGCCTTTGGAGAGAAGAGGCCAACAAGGTGGTGCCCCGGGGCACAATCGGTTCTATGCACTCCAACAAAGACAAGGGGTTGATGGGGTGCCCGATGTCATCACCAGTAGGTTAAAAGTCTTTGATTTTGATGTATCTGCATTGATGGAATCGGGTGCCACCCTGAAATGACCCCAAAAAATGCCCGAAAATGTGCCTCAGAAGTGCTTAGAATTATAATTTCCATGTATCTCAAAATACTTGCGCGATATCGAAAATCCAAATTAATATTCTTGTTCAGGGGGATATTATGAGTGCAGAATGGGTCTAACCCCAATTTAAAAGCAAACGATTAGCAATTTTGATTTTCTAAAAAATGAATTCCAGAGAGCTTTTCGCGCCCCTACCGACACACACCAAGGGCACGCACTAGTGTAGTTTTCTTGGACAGTTTTGACTTCGGTCCAAGACATTTAAGTCTTGGGCCTAAGTGTTCCCAAACGTGAAAATACCTATGCTTAGCCATTTTTCACCCTCATATCATTCTAAATATTCCCCAATACTCATTCAAACACTTAGCCAAATAATTTACTTCTAAACTCAAGTCTCAAAACCCTCTCCGAATGTAAGGATTTCCTCTCAAGCTTCAAGTCTTCATATCCAATATTCATCAAGTTCATCTCCAAAGCTAAGATATGTGGGTTTCTTTCATGGGTTCCTTTAAACCATGATACCCAAGCTCTCTTTACTCAAAATTGCATGATTTAAAGTTGATTTATTCATTGGTTTTATTCATTATGAAATTCACTATGCACTATGTTGGGTTTATGAAATTGTGACTATTTTACTATGTTTGGAGCTATGAATCTAAGGTCTGTGGTGAGAATTAATAAAAGGTCTTGATGTATTTAGTTTGACGGTGTTACCAAGTATCTATTGATAGCTTTACACTAATTTTTCTAGCATGATTTCACTCTTGAATTGCATGATTTTATACTAGCATTACACACCCTCTAAGTGTTTGATAAAATGTCCAGTTATGGATTCTTGAGGAATTGAAGGTCCAATGTATGTCTTATGAGTTGATTGACTATATGATGATGAAATAATGATGAAATAATGATGGAATGATGATGAAAAGGAATGTATGTGTACAATTATGAAAGAAGTGTATATATATGATATTATCTATATATAGTGTAAGGGAAAACCAAGCCTAGCTCGGGGGGTTGTAGGCCCAGGTAACCTAGCGAGGGGTTGGTACCTTGGTCACCTATCTTGGGGGGTGGTAGGCCCGGGTAACCTTGTTGGGGGTTGGTACCCATCAACCTTGATAGGGGGTTTGTACTCTGTCAACCATGATGGGGGGTTTGTACTTCGTCAAACTCGGAGGGGGTTTTGTACTCTATCAAACTCATGAAGGGGTTCGTACCTCATGCACCTATCCAAGGGAGTGGTAGGCCTTGGCTTGCACTATAACGGTCACTCCTCACACTCGTATTATGATCTATATAAGCAAGGTTTTACTTCAAGAATCATTCATACATGTCATATTGTTAGTATGTTATTCATTGCTTATGATTATGCATTTTTCCTATGATCCCTATCTATTGTTGCATTGCATCCTACATATTTAGTACATTCAAATGTACCAATGCATACTCTATACCTACATGATGTCACCATGTAGGAACCGGTATACCTCTTGATCTTCCTTCTCCTCCACGTGGCTAGTACGAGTTCTATCAAGCTTGTTGGTGAGTCCTCCATTCTAAGGACGTTAGTTATGATCTTTTGCTATGTATTAAGACTTTTTTCCTTTGACTTATATATTGACTATGAGGGTGAGTGTGGTTTCTTTGTCTTGGCCCCCGCTTTTATCTATGTAGTAGAGGTGCACTTGAACATGACATGTATCTATGCTATGAGTTTTGACTCTGTTAATTCTTGATGTTTATGATATAGAAGTTTACTCTTAGTCTCGATTTCCATTGTTTACGTTTATCTCTTATTGTCATTCTAATTGCTTTCGCAGCCAAGGATGTGTAATGATATGATATGAGGCTTGTTTGAGGTTTCTTCGAGTTCCCCATTCATCAGTCATGTCTAGGCCCTAGGCTTGGGTCATGACAAAGGTGGTATCAGAGCACTAGGTTGTTAGATCCTTAGAGTCCACCACACCGCGTTAATTAGAGTCTTGTTCATGGTTGTGTTGTGCACCACAACTATAAGAAGCTATGAGACGTTTTAGGAAATGTTTCCCTTTTTCATGTTCTAAGTCGTGCTATATTTGAGGTAACTTTCCCCCTAACGATTGTTCTTTTCTATGCTAGATCATTTCTAATACGAGGGGAAGACGAGCCCGCACCCCCGAGGACCAACCGGCCGATGGAGAGTTTAGGGATGATCTCACCTTGCTTGCGCAAGTGGTGGCTAATCAAGCAACTAAGGGGCCCAAGCCCCTCATGCTCCTACACCAGCCTCTCAGGTAAGAGACTTCATAACAATGAATCCTTTGAATTCCATGGGTCAAACGTGAGTGAGGACCCCGCAGAGTTTATTGATGAGGTCTATAAAATTTTGTCCATCTTGGGTATGAGGCCAGAGGATAAGGCAGAGATGACATCCTACCAACTCAAAAGGATAGCACAAATACAGTACAACCAATGGAAGGAAGAAAAGGGAGTCAACTATGTGGTGCTTTGGGAGGAGTTCAAGGTAGTTTTCCTTAATCGGTTCTTCCCCTTGGCCTTAGGGAAACTAAGTTGGTGGAATTTATGAATTTGAAACAAGGGTCTATGACTGTGAGAAGTATGCCCTCAAGTTTACCCGACTCTCTAAGTATGCTCCGCATTTGTTGGCTTACTTAAGATCTAGGATGAACAAATTTATGATGGGTGTTTCTAACTTGGTTAATGAAAAATACCAATCCTCCATGTTGAATAATGACATAGATTTGTCACGTTTGATGACCTATGCTAGCAATTGGAAGAGGAGAAATTGAGGAAAAGAAGGGGTCATGACGCCAAGAGGGCCCGTTTTGAGGGTAAGTTCCAAAGGAGTGGCCGGTTCCATCAAGGCCAAAGGTCTACTCATGCATTTGATAAGAGGGCAGCAAATGATCTTCCAAGGTCCTAAAGTGTTAGGAGTGTGGATCCTATTGACGTGTGTCCAAAGTATGGTAAGGGTAATGGTGGCCCATGTTTGAAAGATAACGGTGCTTGTTATGGTTATGGGGTAATAGGGCATAAGGTGATAGACTACCCTTGAAACCACAATAAGGGCAAGGAGTTTCGTCCACAAGGTGCTAATGCGGTCCCATTGGGGAGAAGTGTCTAACAAGATGGTACCCCAAGGCACAACCGATTTTATGCTTTGCATGGGAGGTAAGGGGTTGATGAAGTCCCCGATATTGTTATCCGTATGTTGAAAATCTTTGACTTTGATATGTATACACTGATTGATCTAGGTGCCACTCTTTCTTTTGCTACCCCCTTTGTTGCCCAAAAGTTCCATATTGACCCCGAGTTGTTGCATGAGTCATAAGAGTTTTCTACTTCTATTGGTGCATCTATTGTTGCTAGAAAAGTTTATAGAAGTTATCATATTTGCATCTTCCATAAGATACTGCCTTGTGATCTTGTTGAGTTAGACATGGTTGATTTTGATATTATTCTCAGGATGGATTGGTTGCATGCATACTATGCTTCTATTGATTGTAAAACCCATAGGGTCAAATTTTAATTTCCAAACGAACCCGTGCTTGAGTGGGAGAGTAAATATGCGGTGGTTAAGGGTAGGTTCATCTCTTACATTAAAGCCCGTAAGTTGATCTCTAAGGGATGTCTTTACTATCTTGTGGGGGTTAGGGATGTGGAGTCTAAGGTCTTTCCCATAGAATCGGTTCCGGTTGTAAATGAGTTTCTTGATGTCTTCCAAATGAGCTTCCCTGTGTTCCTACCGAAAGGGAAATAGACTTTGGCATAGCCCTCCTCCCCAATACTCAACCCATTTTTATTCCCCCTTACTATATGGCCTTGACGGAGTTGAAGTAGTTGAAGAAAAAATTGAGCGACTTGTTGGAGAAGGGATTTATTAGGCCTAGCCAATCACTTTATGGTGCTCCGGTGTTGTTTGTTAAAAAGAAGAATGAGTCCCTTAGGATGTGTTTTGACTACCGGCAACTCAATAGGGTCACCATCAAGAATAGATATCCTCTTCCGAGCATTGATGATTTGTTTGACCAATTGCAAGGGGCTAGCCATTTTTCTGAGATTTTTCTTCACTCTGAGTATCATCAACTGAAATTGAGGGAGTGTGATATTCCAAACACGGCCTTTCGGACAAGGTATCTCCTTTATGAATTTGTGGTAATGTCTTTTGGGTTGACCAATGCACCGGTCATCTTTATGGACCTAACGAATAGGGTCTTTAAACCCTACCTTGATTCCTTTTTATGGTCTTCATTGATGATATTTTGATCTATTCTCATGGTAAGGAGGAGCATAGGGCTCATTTGAGGTTTGTGTTGCAAAAGGTTGAGGAGGAAAAATTGTATGCTAAATATGAAAAGTGTGAATTTTAGTTGAGGGAGGTTGCCTTCCTAGGACATGTACTGTCTGGGGATGGTATTAAGGTGGATCCTAAGATGACCGATGTGATTAGAAATTGGCCTAAACCATTGACCCTGTCAGACATTCGAAGTTTCATGGGCTTAGCGGGCTCTTATTGGAGGTTTGTGAGTGAGTTCTCTTTTATTGCTTCCTGTATGAAAAAATTGACCCAAAAGAAGGATAAGTTTGTGTGGTCCAATGAATGTGAAAGGAGTTTCCAAACATTAAAGGATAAGCTTATGTCCGCTCTTATATTGTCACTATCGGATGGGCTTGAGGGATTTATTATGTATTATGATGCTTCCCGGGTTGGTTTGGGTTGTGTGTTGACGCAAAATGATAAGTTCATAGCCTATGCTTCTAGACAACTCAAAGTGCATGCAAAGAACTACCCTACTCATGATCTTGAGTTAGCCGCCATTGTGTTTGCACTATAGGGTGCATATTGATGTGTTCACCGATCATAAGAGCCTCCAATATGTCTTCACTCAAAAGGATCTCAACTTGAGGCAAAGGAGATTGTTAGAAATTCTTATGGACAATGATATGAGTGTGCACTATCATCCCGGTAAGGCAAATGTGGTGGCAGATGCTTTAAGTAGGGTGTCTATAGGTAGCCTACATTATGTTGATGGTGGTGATAAGTAAATAGCTAGAGAGGTGCATCGATTAGCTAGATTTGGAGTTAGGTTGGAAGAGGTTGGCAATAGTGGTGTGGTTGTTGTTGATAGTTCTAAGTCTTCTTTGGTAGATAAGGTGATAGCAAATCAAGATCTTGATCCCTCCTTGTTAGAATTGAAGACCTTGGTAAAAGATGGAATGGTGGAGGTTTTCTCCCAAGGGGGAGATGGTCCCCTTAGGTACCAAGGTAGGTTGTGTGTACCGTGTGTTGATGGTTTGATAGAAAAGATCCTTGATGAGGCCCATAACTCTTCTTATTCTATCCACTCCGGTTCCACCAAAATGAATAAAGACTTGAGGGATGTGTATTGGTGGGGAGGCATGAAGAGGACATTGCCAAATTCATTTCCGGTTGTCATAGTTATCGACAAGTCAAAGATGAACATCAAAGGTCGAGTGGCCTAACCCAAGACATTGAGTTTCTTACTTGGAAGTGGAGTTGATTAATATAGATTTTGTGGTTTGTTTGCCCAAGACTAGAAAGGGTTTTGATTCCATATGGGTTATGGCTAATAGGATGAAAAAATTGGCTCACTTTCTACTGGTAAAGACCACATTTGGGGCTGAAGATTATGCAAGGTTGAACATTTATGACTTGGTAAGGTTGCATGGGTTCCTTTATCCATCATATCGAATGATGGGGCACTATTCACTTTACACTTTTAGAGGTCCTTTCAAAGGGGTCTTAGTACTAGAGTTAAGGTTTCTATGGCCTTCTATCCTCAAACAGATGGCCAAGCCAAAAGAACCTTCCAAACACTTGATGACATGCTTAGGGCTTGTGTATTCTATCTTATGGATAGTTAGGACAATCATCTTCCATTGATTGAGTTTTCCTACAACAATATATCATTCTAGCATTGGTGTGGCTCCTTTTGAGGCCCTCTATGGTAGGCATTGTAGATCCCTGGTGGGATGGTTTGAGGTTGGTGAGGTAGCTTTGTTGGGACCGGATTTGGTTATGGTGGATCTTGAAAAGGTTAGAATGATTAGAGAAAGGTTGAAGACAGCTCAAAGTCATCAAAAGTCTTAGCTGACGTGAGGAGAAAATCTTGAGCTCAAGGTTGGTGATTGGTTCTACTTGAAGGTGTCACCTATGAGGGATGTAATCTATTTTTGTAAGAATGGAAAGTTGAGCCCAGGATATTTGGGTCCTTATAGGGTGGTGAGAAGGGTTTGCAAGGTAGCTTATGAGTTGGACTTGCCTAGAGAAATGGATTTGGTTCATCTGGTGTTTCATGTGTCTATGTTAAAGAAATGTGTGGGTGATCCAAATATTATTGTACCTCTTGATGTTGTGGGTGTTGTTGAAGATAATTTGACCAATAAAAAGGTCTCGGTTCAGATCTTGGATAGGCCAGTGAAGAGTTTAAGAAACAAAGAGGTCGCTTCCGTTAAGGTCCTTCGGAGGAATCAAGAAGTAGAGAGTGCTACTTGGGAGGCCGAAGCAGACATGCAAAAGCGATATCCTTACCTTTTACACTCTACTCAAGCCTAAGGTATTGATTGAAAGTCCTTTATATGATCTCAAGTCATAAGTTCAGCCCTCATGTCATTGCATATGGTTATGATTAAATTGACTAAGTTCATGATGATTTTATACTTATGATGAGATTTTGAAATGATGTTTAACTACATAGTTGTATTTCAATGTGGGCTGAAATTATCATGTTTATGTCTCTCATATACGTCTCTTTGACATTCGAGGATGACTGTTCCCAAGGGGGAGATATTGAAACTACCCCAAAAAGTGCCCGAATATGTGCCTCGGAAGTGCCTGAAATCGTAATTTCTATGTATGTCAAAATCCATGTGTGAATTAAAAATTCGACTACATATTCTTATTCAAAGGGTCATTTTTAGTGGAAAATTGGTCTAACCCCAATTTAAGAGCAAACGATTAGCAATTTTGATCTTCCAAAAAATGAATTCCAGAGAGATTTTCGCGCCCCTTGCATGACGCACCAAAGGAGTGCACTAGTGTAGTTTTCCTAGTCAGTTTTGACTTCGGTCCAAGACTTTTAAGTTGGGCCTAGGAGCTCCCAAATGTGAAAGTACCTATACTTAGCCATTTTCACCCTCATATCATTTTAAGTATTCCCCAATACTCATTTAAACCCTTAGCCAAATATTTCACTCTTAAACTCATGTCTCAAAACCATCTCTGGACCTAAGGATTTCCCTCAAGCTTCAAGTCTCAATCTCCAGTCTTCATCAAGTTCATCTTCAAAGCTAAGGTAAGTGGGTTTCTTTCAAGGGTTCCTTTCACCCATGATACCTAATCTCTATTTACTCAAAATTGCATGATTTAAAGTTGATTTATTCATAGGTCTTATCCATTATGAAAATCATTGCACACTATGTTGGCTTTATGAAATTGTGATTGTTTTACTATGTTTGGAGCTATGAATCTAAGGTCTATGGTGAGAATTGATGAAGGGTCTTGATGTATATTGTCTGAGGTGTTACTAAATATCTTTTGATGGCATTACACTGATTTTTCTAGCATGATTTCACTCTTGAATTGCATGGTTTTACACTAGCATTACACACTCTTTAAGTGTTTGATGAAATGTCCAGTTATGGATTCTTTAGGAATTGAAGGTCTAATGTATATCTTATGAGTTAAATAACTTTATAATGATGAAATGATGATGAAAAAGAATGTATGTGTATGATGATGAAAGGAGTCTATATATATGATATTATCTCTATATAGTGTTGGGGATGACCAAGCCTGGCTCGGGGGGTTGTAGGCCTCGGTAACCTATCAAGGGGTTGGTACCTTGGTTGCCAAGCTCGGGGGTGGTAGGCCTGGGTAAACTTGTTGGGGGTTGGTACCCATCAACCTTGATAGGGGGTTTGTACTCTGTCAACCTTGATGGGGGGTTTTGTACTCCGTCAACCTCGGTGGGGGGTTTGTACTCCATCAACCTCATGAAGGGGTTCATACCTCATGCGTCTATCCAAGAGGGTGGTAGGCCTTGGCTTGCACTATAATGGTCACTTCTTACACTCGTATAATGATCTATATAAGCATGGTTTTACTTCAAGCATCATTCATACATGCCATATTGTTAGTATGCTATTCATTGCTTATGATTATGCATTTTTCCTATGATGCCTACCTCTTGTTACATTGCATCCTACATACTTAGTACATTCAAACATATTAACACATACTTTGTGCCTACATGATGTTACTATGTAGGAACATGTGTACTGCTTGATCATCCTCCTCCTCCACGTAGCTAGTAGGACTTCCATCAAGATTGTTGGTAAGTCCTCCATTCTGAGGACATTACTTATGATCTCTTACTATGTAATAAGACTTTTTCTCTTTGACTTCTGTATTGACTATGAGGGTAAGCTCGGTTGCTTTGTCTTGGCCCCCACCATTATCTATGTAGTAGAGGTGTTGTTGGACATGATATGTATCTATGCTATGAGCTTTGACTCTATTGACTCTTGATATTTATGATATGGAAGTTTACCCTTAGTCCTAATTCCACTTATTTATGTTTATCTCTTATTGTCATTCTAATTGCTTCCACGACCAAGGATGTATAATGATATGTGTTGACATCCCAAAGGCGCAACGTCGTGGCAACTTGCAAAAATAATTAAATAAAAGAATTTAAAAGGAAAAATAATTTAATTTCGAGTCGTCACCTAATTTTAATGATAATTAGGAAATCAATTAATTAATTATAAAATAGTCTGCGAACCAAAAATTTCGAGTAAGGGTTAAAGTTATTCCGAAGGGGAGGTATTAGCACCCTTCCGAATCCACAACTGTAGATCCCGGCTGAACTCATTTTTTACAAATTGAGGAAGAGATACTCAATATAACATAAGTATAATAATCATGAAATAAATAAACAAAAATAATATACACAATAATGAATAAATAAAGAATAAACTAAATTATTTCGTCTTTTTAATTGAGAATCAGGTACTCGTAGTTCGTGAGGATATAGTATAATATATCTACAATTTGACTTTTTTTTAATCTTTTTTTCCTAAAAATTAAAAAATGAGCACCGAACCAAAGACGAGTTACCTACGTATCTCAAAGAATTGAGAATCAGGTGCACATAGTTCGTGAGGATATAGTATAAAATACGTACAATTTGACTCTTTTTTTTTCCTAAAAATTAAAAAAGGGGCACCGAACCCAAGAAGGATTGCTTACATATCTCAAAGAATTGAGAATCAGGTACGCGTAGTTTGTGAGGATATAGTATAAAATATGTACAATTTGACTCTTTTTTTCTTTCTTTTTTTCCTGAAAATTAAAAAAGGAGCACCGAACCCAAGAAGGGTTGCTAACGTATCTCAAAGAATTGAGAATCAGGTACACGTAGTTCATGAGGATATAGTATAAAATATGTACAATTTGACTCTTTTTTTGTTTTTTTTTCCTGAAAATTAAAAAGGAGCACCGAACCCAAGAAGGGTTGCCTACGTATCTCAAAGAATTGAGAATCAGGTACGCGTAGTTCGTGAGAATATAGTATAAAATATGTACAATTTGACTCTTTTTTTCCTAAAAATTAAAAAGGAGCACCAAACCCAAGAAAGGTTGCGTACATATCTCAAAGAATTGAGAATCAGATACGCATAGTTCATAAGGATATGGTATAAAATGCATATTTTTTCAAAAAAATTAAAGTATGTTTTGAAAGAAAAATAGCATGAATGAAAAAATCAATGAGTATATTTAAGGCAATCTATTCACATAAAGAAAATATCGAGCAAAAATCTTTTTTTGTGTGTGTAAAGAATGTAAAATAAACAAAATGAAATGTGTTTATTGAATATAAAATAGTATACAAGAATTAAACTATACACAAAATCTGCTAAAGTCTTTTTTTTAAGTTTTGAGCCATTCTAAAAAGAATTGCCCCGTTTTATTGTAAAAGCTTGCTGGAAATATGGCCGAGCCATTTGGCTCCTACGTATCCTCTTAGAATGGGAATAAGATCAAATGTAGTTCAAACGGACATAATTGGCAAATTTACATTTCAAACAAAGTATATGTATTTGTACAAGATCAAATAAACATGAAAGAAACAAACTATGCAATATTTATACAAATAAATGATGCATAATGCACCCTAATATACATATGACCAATCAAACCATAGAATAATCTAACTATTGAAGAATGTGTATGTCGTGTATATGTCCTGTTGCACCTAAAAAATATTGTACAGTTTATACAAATAAATGGGATACAAAATGAGGAAAAAAGATGTACAAACAAAAATATAATTCCCACGCAGGGGTACAACTCTGAACAATTTATTTACAATAAAATGAAATAAATTACAAATAATATAATCCTAAACAAGAAGGGCAATAGTACATACAACCCAATGTACATATTCTTCAATTTAATGCAAGACAGTGTTCTAATGGACTGAAAAATACACTTAAATGAGAAATCTGGTTTCATTCTAGCCTAACTTTACTAAAAGTTGGTTACCAAGGACCTGGTACTTGAGTTGGAAAAACTACAGAGTAAAATAGTAAATGGCGTTCGGTGATTGCAAACCAACTACCCACGTACCACTTCCAAAAAAATATAAAGGGGGTTTTCTGAAGGGACAGCCGTGGATAACCAAGTAACTGCCCTTATTACTAATGCAAACTATTTATCATTTGGCCGAATTAATGTCATGAATACAAATAACAATATATAGATAATTACACAAGTAATGAATGAATAAATAAATAAATGTAATAGACAAATAATCAACACAATATAACGATAAAATGGGCTTTTAACAAACTAGCGCCTAAGCGTACGACTTGGGTTGGAACTTATGACAACCATTAGACACGTCACGAACCAATAAATTATCACTTATTCCAAGAAAGGTCAAATTTATAAAAAAGATTGGTTGTGGGTTCGCAAAATCGTTCTTTTAAATACAAAAAATCAATGTCAATGGAAACATGCCATGAATGCAATGACAATGTACATATAAGTAAACAAAAAATGAATGAATATAAACAATG
Source organism: Solanum clarkiae (assembly GCA_011800125.2). Lineage (NCBI taxonomy): Eukaryota > Viridiplantae > Streptophyta > Magnoliopsida > Solanales > Solanaceae > Solanum > Solanum clarkiae. The sequence goes on along the minus strand of JAABOM020119888.1, from coordinate 17,388 downwards.
TTGACATACAAATAACAACATATATACATGTGATATAATACAAAAGTAAATAAATAAATAAAATAAAATTCTCCTCAATTTGAAAAAACGAACTCATAATGGTTAGAACCTTGAAATATCTCCAGCTGAGTCTTTGTTGACATCCCGAAGGCGCAACGTCGTGGAAACTTGCAAAAATAAATAAATAAAAGAATTTAAAAGGAAAAATAATTTATTTTGGAGTCGCCACCTAATTTTAAGGATAACTAGGAAACTAATTAATTATTTACAAAATAGTCTGCGAACCAAAAATTTCGAGTAAGAGTTCAAATTATTCTGAAGGGAAGGTATTAGCATCCTTCAAAATTCACAATTGTGGGTCCCGACTGAACTCATTGTTTTACAAATTGAGGAAGAGATACACAATATAACATTAGCATGATAATCATGAAATAAACATACAAAAATAATATACACAATAATGAATAAATAAAGAATAAACTAGATTGTTCCGTGTTTTTAATGGGGAGGACTCGAAATTCGATGGATAGATTTTTATCGGCCAGGTTTAGCAAATAATGTATAAGTGAACTTAAACTAAAATTTTTAATTTTAAAATTTAACAAATATGAATTTAAACTAAGATTTTTTTCGTCTTTTTGAATGGGGAAGCCTCGAAATTCGACGGATAGATCTTTCATCGACCAGGTTAACAAACAACGAAGCAACAAATCACATCAATACGCCAACACAGTATTGAGATTTATTAGAAGCAATATTTACAAATTCAAGAAAATTTCTAAGAGCGTAGATAATCAAAAAGATAACAAATAAATATCACTCAAGTCGAAGGACTTAGAGCTTCACAATTTGAACATAACAAAATTGAAACTACCGTAACTTTATCAATGGAAGTGCAATTCACTAGACTTAATAGTTGATCACAACAAATGTTTCATTTTAATAATTAAATAATTCCATGAGTCTGAACAAATATAAACTGCAACATAAATGAAATGATAAGAGCAAACACACATGAATCTGCAGAAATGGAGCACACCTGAATACGCAAAATTTAAACTAAAATTTCTTTGAATTTTAAAATATAACAAATATTAATTTAAACTAAAAATTTTCCATCTTTTTGAATGGGGAGGCCTCGAAATCCAACGGATAGATTCGTCATTGGCCAATTTAATAAATAATAAGGCATAATATCACATAAAAATCAATAAAGAAACAAAATAGGATGACATTAATAGAAACTACCACAATGTAAATAAAAATAAGATTAATCTAATTTAGAAAGAAATGATAACAAGCTTAGTGACTATATAAGTAAAAAAAATAGAAGAATTGACCTAGAATTAAACACAGAATAATATATATTGACAATGGCAAGATCAAAACAACAAATAATCCACATAATTAACAACGAAGAAAAATCATTCAAAAATAGAAAGTAAATACAAATATATATTAAAATAGAAGAATAGAAAAGAGGTCACCTGAGATGAGTTGTTATGGCCGAATTTGATGTCGCTCAGTCATTTGTTGTGGTGTTCAGAGGAATGAAACTGTCAGATATGATGAAATCCCCAATCATCTTTGTGACGCCGTCATTCACCTTTGGCTTTGGTGTCTTCGCAGCCTTTGCTTTGGCTATAGTTTGGGGGTAGGTTTGGCGGTTTCAGGCAAGTTTTTTGGGTTGGTTTTCGGCATGTTTGGTGTTATTGTTGGGTCTGGTTAGTTGTTGTTGGAGGAGGAAATCAGAATGGGTTTCGTGATGGGGTTTTAGGTGACAGGACAGGGGGTTTTTAGGGGGCTTCCTTGGGGCAGATTTTCTCGATGTTTTTTGTCAGTTCTCGAGGTGTTTTAGGGATGTTTTATGTGGAGTTTGGTCGCTGCTTGTGGCTGGTCGAAAATGGTGGTTTGGTTGCTGATTTGTAGCTATTTTGAGGGAGCTAATGGAGGTTTTTCGGTGGGATTTAGCAGTGGTTGAGGGCTTTTGGGGGGATGAAAATGGGGGCGAAATAGAGCTTTTCTGCGTGGATTTGTTGGCGTTTTGGAGGTGTTTTAAAGCTGATTTGGGATGGAGTTTTGGTGGTGGCTCGGGGCTGCTGGGTGGCAGTTTTTTATGGTGATTGGGAGATGGTTTGAGGGTTAATTTGAGCGAGTTTTGGTGGCTGCAAATGGGAGTTTTCTGGTGGTTTTGGGAGGGATTTTGGATCTGATTTGGGTTTCATTTGGTAGTGGTTCATGGCTGGTTTGCGGGGCTTCAGGAGGATGCGTTTTGGTGTCGAAAGTGGTGGGTATGAAACTGAAAATGGGTGATGTTGGGGGCTGATTTGGGTCGAAAATGGGGGTGAGGGTGTGCGCGGGGTGGAGAAAATGATGGGGAGTTTTCCGGTGAGGTGAGGGAAAGAAAGAGAGGGGCTGCCTGAGCTCCGACGAACTCTTCGCCGGAGAAGAAGATGAATAGTGAAACCCAAAAAAATCTAAAAATTATTAAATTTTAATCTAAATATTATCCATCCATACCTAATTATATACACATTTCATATCAAAACCTAATGTTCTAGAAAGGTAATGGGTCTAAATTATGGCCCAATTGGACATTCGCATATAATTATTTCTGAACAAGAAAAAAGAATTATAATACTGTGTTAAAATTTAAAATTAAATTAATTAAAATTATAATATTCTAAAAATAAGAACAATTATAAAAAATTAATCTAAAATACCCAAAAAGTATTTTAAGCTAATTAAAAATATCAACATAAAAAGTAAGAATTTTTTGAAGTGTTGGCCAAAATTGGGTGTCAGCATTATTCTGTGAGGCTTGTTTAGGGTTCTTTCGGATTTCCCATTCACCGGTCACGTGTAGGCCCTAGGCTTGGGTTGTGACACACTCATTCTTTTGTTATGCCTTTCTTTGCCAAAAAGTTTTATGTTGAGCCCAAATTGTTATGTGAGTCTTATGAGAAATAAAATTTTTCCTTGTGATCTTGTTGAGTTGGATATGGTAAATTGTAATGTCATTCTTGGGAAGGATTGGTTGTATGCATATTATGCCTCTATTGATTGTAAAACCCGTAGGGTCAAATTCCAATTCCCAAATGAACCCATTATTGAGTGGAAGAGTCATGATGTGGTGGTCAAGTGTAGGTTTATCTCTCGCATTAAAGCCCAAAAGTTGATCTCTAAGGGGTGTCTTTATCATCTTGTTAGGGTTAGGGATGTTGAGTCCAAAGTCCTTCCCATAGGGTCAGTTCCGGTGGTTAATGAGTTCCTAGATATCTTCCCTAGTGAGCTTTCTAGTGTTTCTCCCAAAAGGGAAACAGATTTCAGCATAGACCTCCTTCTCGATACTTGACCCATTTCTATTCCCCATTACCATATGGCTCCGGCGGAGTTAAAGGAGTTGAAGGAGCAATTGAGGGATTTGTTGAAAAAGGGTTTTATTAAACCTAGCCAATCACGTTGGGGTGCATTAGTGTTATTTGTGAAGAAGAAGGATCGTTATCTTAGAATGTGCATTAACTACTGGCAACTTAATAGAGTCACCATAAAGAATAAGTACCCCTCTGCCAACGATTGATGACCTTTTTGACCAACTTCAAGGTGCTAGTCACATATCTAAGATTGATCTTAGGTCCGGTATCATCAAGTGAAAGTGAGAGAGTGTGACATTTCCAAGATAGCCTTCCAGACTAGGTATCGACATTATTAATTTGTGGTCACGTCTTTTGGGTTGACCAATGCATTGGCCATCTTCATGGATCTTATGAATAGGGTCTTTAAACCCTACCTTGATTCATTTGTTATGGTCTTCATTGATGATATTTTGATCTTTCTCATGTTGAGGAGGAGCATGTAAGTCATTTGAGGGTGATGCTATAATGGTTGTGGGAAAAGAAGTTGGATGCTAAGTATGAGAAATGTGAGTTTTCATTACAAGAGGTTGCCTTTCTAGGTCATGTGGTATTGGGTGATAGTATAAAGGTGGATCCTAAGAAGATGGAGGTGATTAGAAATTGACCTAGACCTTTGACTCCATCGGACATTAAAAGCTTCTTGGGCTTAGCGGCTTACTATTGGAGGTTTTTGATTGTTTCTCCTATAACTAAGTTGACTCAAAAGAAGGCTAAGTTTGTGTAGACCGATGAGTGTGAAAAGAGTTTCCAAACCTTAAATGATAAGCTTATCTCTGCTCCTATCTTGTCTCTACCTGAAGGGTTGGAAGGGTTTGCTGTGTATTGTGATGCCGCCCAAATCGGTTTGGGTTGTTTTTTGATGCAAAATGGTAAGGTGATAGCCTATACTTCTAGACAACTTAAGTTGCATAAAAAGAATTATCCTACCCATGATCTTGAATTATCCGTCGTGGGTTTTTCTTTGAAAATTTTGCATCATTATTTGTATGGGGTGCATGTTGATGTGTTCACCGATCATAAGAGTCTACAATATGTGTCCACTCAAAAGGACCTTAACTTGAGGCAACGAAGGTGGTTAGAGCTTCTTAAGGATTATGAAATGAATGTGCATTATCACCCCGGTAACGCTAATGTTATGGCCGATGCTTTGAGTAGGGTGTCTATGGGTAGCCTAGCACATGTTAATGATGGTGGAAAAGAGGTGGCTAGGTAGTTCCATTGGTTGGCTAGATTGGGGGTTAGGTTGGAAGAGGTTGACAATGGTAGTGTAGTAGTGGTTGATGGTTCTAAATCTTTATTGGTTGAGGAGGTAATTGGAAAGTAAGATCTTGACCCCTCCTCATTAGAATTGAAGGTCTTGGTGAGCGATGGCAAGGTGGAGGTTTTCTCCCGAGGGGGGATAGTTCCCTTGGTTACCAAGGTAGGTTGTGTGTGCCTAGTGTTGATGACTTGAGAAAGAAAATTCTATTAGGCTCATAATTATTCCTATTCTATTCACCGTGATTCTACCACAATGTATAGAGATTTAGGGGAAGAGTTTTGGTGGGGGTGGCATGAAGAGAGAAATTGCCAAGTTTATGTCTTGTTGTCATAATTGACAACAAGTCAAAGCCGAGCATCAAAGGTTGGGTGGCCTAACCCAAGATATGGAGGTACCCACTTGGAAGTGGGAGGAAATTAACATGAATTTTGTGGTTGGATTGCCTAATACTATAAGGAGTTTTGATTCTATTTGGGTTGTGGTTGACAGAATGACAAAATCAACTCATTTCCTATCGATTAAGACTACTTATGGTGCCGAATATTATGCTAAGTTTTACATTCATGAATTGGGTTAGATTGCATGGGGTTCCCTTGTCTATCATATCGATTGTGGTGCTCAATTCACTTCTCAATTTTGGAGGTCCTTCCAAAGGGGTTTTGGTACCTAGTTAAGCTTTGTACGACCTTTCACCATCAAACGGATGGACAAGCTGAAAGAACTATCCAAACTCTTGAGGATATGCTTAGAGCTTGTGTATTGAAGTTTAAGGGTAGTTGGGATGATCATCTTCCATTGATTGAGTTTGCTTATAATAATAGCTATCATTCTAGCATTGGTTTGGCTCCTTTTAAGGCCCTCTATGGTAGACGTTGTAGGTCTCCGTTTGGTTGGTTTGAGATAGGGGAAATGGTTTTGCTGGCTTCGGATCTGGTTATGGAGGCTATGGAGAAGATAAGAATTATTAGAGAAAGGTTGAAAACAGCCCAAAGTCGTCAAAAGTCCTATACCAACGTGAGGAGAAGGGATCTTGAATTTAAAGTTGGTGATTGGGTCTATTTGAAGGTTTCACCCATGAACGGTGTGGTTCATTTTGGTAAAAAAGGTAAATTAAGTCCAAGATTTGTTAGTCCTTATAGGGTGTTGAAGAAGATTGGTAAGGTGGCTTATGAGTTGGAGTTGCCTAGTGAAATGGACTTGGTCCATCCGGTCTTTCATGTATCTATGTTGAGGAAGTGTGTGGGTGACCTGAATGCTATTGTACCATTGGATGCTGTGGGGGCAGTTGAAAGACAATTTGACTTATGATAAATCTTTGATAGGCAAGTGAAGAGGCAGAGGAACAAGGAGGTAGCTTCTGTCAAAGTTCTTTAGAGAAACCAACAAGTTGAAAGTGCCATATGGGAAGCTGAGGCGGACATGCAAAAGTGATATCCCTATCTTTTCCATTCCACTCAATCCTAAGGTACTAATTCTAAGTCCCATATGTGATTTCAAGTCTTATGTTTCAGCCCCTACGTCATTTGCATGCATTCATGTTTAAGTTGACAAGTTCATGGTGATTTTGACACTTATGTTAAGATTTTTGAAATGATTGTTAAGTGCATTTTTGCATTCTTATCGGGGCTGATCTCTTAATGATTATATTTCTTATATACATTTCTTTGACATTCGGGTACGAATGCTCCCAAGGGGGAGATATTGAAATGACCCCAAAAATTGTTCGAAAATGTACCTCGGAAGTGTCCATAATCGTAATTTTCATATATCTTAAAATCCGTGTGTGATATTGAAAATCTAACTTCATATTCGTGATCAGGGGGAAAAATTGTGTGGGTGATGGGTCTAACCCCGATTTTAGAGCAACTATATATCAAAATTTCATTTTTCCAAAAATGTCTTATCCAGTGTCGATTCGCGGCCCGGGCGCGACGCGGCCATGTTGCAGACCAGTGTAAAATGTTGCCGATTATTTCTTGTTTGGTACAAGGCCTTTGGCTCTTGGTCCTAAACCTTTCCATGCGTAAAAATACTTATACTTAGTCATTTTTCAACTTCACATCATATAAGACATTCCCCAAAACCTTCCCAAACACTTAGACAAATATTTAACTCAAAATCAAGGGTCCCAAACTCAGTCTGGATCTTAAGGAATTCACTCAAGCTTTAAGTTCTCATGTCAATCTTCATCAAGGAATTCTCCAAAGCTGAGGTATGTGGTTTCAACCATTGGGTCCTCCCACCCATGGTGCCCGAGCTTTCTTTTCACATAAATTGCACGTTTCTAAGTGGATTTACTTATGGGTCTTCTTATTATGAATTTGACTATGATCTATGCTAGGATTTAATAAAAGGGTGACTGTTTAAACATGTTTTGAGCTATTAATCTATGATCTATTTTGAGAACTGATGAAGGGTTTCAATGTATATTGCGTGAGGGTATTATAAAGTGTTGGTGGGTTGATTTACTTCAAGTTTTCTTTCATGATTTCCCTCTTAAATTTCATGGTTTTATACGTGCATATTGAAACAATCCTAAAAAGTGCCCGAAAGTGTGCCTTGGAAGTTCCTATATTCGTAATTTTAATATATCTCAAAATTAGTGCGCGATATCGAAAATCTGACTTCATATTCTTCTTTAGGGAGTTATTTTTAGTGGAAAATGGGTCTAACCCCAATTTAAGAGAAAACAATTAGCAATTTCATTTTTGCAAGTGACAATTTCGAGTGAGCTTTTCGTGCCCCTAACGCGACGCACCAAGGACGCGCACTAGTGTTAATTTTGACCCAGTTTTGACTTCGGTCCAAGACTTTTAAGTCTTGGTCCTAAGCATTCCCAAACGTGAAAATAACTATACATAGTCATTTTTCACCCTCATAACATTCTAAACATTCCCCAGTACTCATTCAAACACTTAGCCAAATATTTTACTCCTAAACTCAAGTCTCAAAACCCTTTCTGGATCTTAAGGATTGCACTCAAGCTTCAAGTCTCCATCCCTAATCTTCATCAAGTTTCTTACATGGGTTCCTTTGACCCATGATGCCCAAGCTCTCTTTTACTCAAAACCGCATGATTTAAAGTTCATTTATTCAAGTGTCTTATTCATTATGAAATTCACTTCACTATATGTTGGGGTTTATAAAATTATGACTGTTTTACTATGTTTGGAGCTATGAATCTAAGGTCTATTGTGAGAATTGATGAAGGTTTTGATGTATATTATTTAGGGTGTTACCAAGTAACTATTGATGGCTTTACACTGATTTTTATAGCATGATTTCCCTCTTGAATTGCATGATTTTATACTAGCATTACAGACATTCTAAGTATTTGATAAAATGTTTGTATATGGGTTCTTGAGGAATTGAAGGCTCAATGCATGTCTCATGAGTTGAATGACAAAATGATGATGAAAAGAAATTTATATATATGATTGTGAAAGTAATGTATGTATATGATGATTAAAAGAGTGTTTGTGTGTGTGTGTATATATAATCTCTATAGTGTTGGGGATGACCAAGCCTAGCTCGGGGGTTTGTAGGCCCAGGTAACCTATTGAGGGATTGGTACCTTGACCGCCTAGCCCGGGGGGTGGTAGGCCCAGGTAACCTCGTTGGGGGTTAGTACCTATCAACCTTGATAGGGGGTTTGTACTCCGTGAACCTTGGTGGGGGGTTTGTACTCCGTCAACCTCATGAAGGGGTTTGTACCTTATGCACCTATCAAAAGGGGTGGTAGTCCTTGTCTTGCACTATAATGGCCACTCCTTATACTCATATTATGTCCTATATAAGCATGAGTTTACTTTAAGCAACATTCTTACATGTCACATTGATAGTATGCTATTTATTGCTTAAGATTATGCATTTTGTCTATGATGTCTATCTTTTGTTGCATTAAATCCTACATACTTAGTTCATTCAAACGTACTAACTCATACTCTATGTCTACATGATATCACAATGTAGGAACTGGAGTACCACTTGATCATCCTCCTCCTTCACGTGACTAGTACGATTGTCTCTCAAGTTTGTAGTGAGTCCTTCATTCCGGCGATGTTGCTTATGATCTCTTGCTATGTCTTAAGACTATCTCTCTTCTATGTTAGATATGGACTATGAGGGTGAGTCTGGTTTTTTTTTTTGTGGTCCCTACTCTTATCTATGTAGTATAGGTGTTTTTGGACATTTTATGTATCTATGCTATGAGTCTTGACTCTTTTGTTCCTTGATGTTATGACGTGGAAGTTTACCCTTAGTCCCATTTTCCTTGTTATGCCTATCTCTTAATGTCATATTTTATTGTTTCGCGACCAAGGATATGTAATGGTATGCTACGAGGCTTGTTTGGGGTTCCTTCAGGTTCCCTATTCGCCGGTTATGTCTAGGCCCTGGGCTTGGATCGTGACACACACTCGCCAAGTGTTTGATAAAATGTCCGATTTTGGATTCTTGAGTTATTGTTGATCCATTGCATGACCTATGAGTTGAAAGACTTTATGATGATAAAAGGAAGGTATATATGTGTTGATTTCAAGAAAAATATCTATAGTGTTGCAAGTTGACCACACCTTATTGAGGGGGTGCTATACCTCAATCACCATAGATGGTAGGGTTTGACAACCATAAATAAATTTGAGGGGTTGATACCTCAAACACCATGGATGTTAGGGTGGGAGAACCATCAACCAATTTAGGGGTTGATACCTCAATCACAATGGATTGTAGGGTGGGACAACCATTGACCAGTTGAGGGGTTGATATCTCAATCGCCATGGATGGCAGTGTGTGACAGCCATCAACCAATTGAGGGGTTGATACCTCAATCGCCTCTCCAAGGGTTAGTAGGCCTTGGAATTCATAATTATGGTCTCTTACTACACATGTAATATGTTCTATATAAGCATTTTACTTCAAGAATCATTCATGTATGCCTTTTCTAATATATTATCTCTTGCTTACGATTATGCATTTCGATTATGTTGCCTATCTCTTGTTGCTTTGCATCCTACACAATTGGTACATTCAAACATACTAACACATACTCTATGCCTACATTATGTTACCATGTATGAACCAGATCTCCTCATGATCATCCTACTCGTGGCTAGTTTTGACATCTGGAAGATAGCTTGTGGTGAGTCCTCATGTTCAGGGATATTAGCCTATCTCTCTCTTACTTATGTTATTTCCTTTTGATGAACACTTTGATACTAAAAAGGTGATCCCAGAAGTTTTTCTTGGCCTCCACCCTATCTATGTCAGAGGTGTTGTTGGATAGGTGATGTAGTTACGTTTGAGCCTTGACACTTTATGATTTATGCTATTAAACTATTCTCTTAATCTCTTTCTTTAGTTGTACTCTCTTGATGTTGTTTACTTTATGTCCGCAACCTAGGATATGTTAATGATATGATAAGAGTCTTGTTTGGAGACACTTCAGGTTGCCATTCGTCGTGTCACATCTAGGCCATAGGCTTAGGTTGTGACACAAGTCATCCCATATATTCAAAATATGGAAGGAATCATGCCGACACATGTTTGAGGAAGACGGGTGCATTTTTTTGGTGTGGCAAGATGGGCCACAAGATTATTGATTGTCCATATGCTCAAAGGAAAGGTAAAGATGATCGTTCTCTAGGACGTAGTGCTCATGGAACTCAAAGGGCATAAGGTGGTGCCAAGGGTGGTAGTTTTATGTTTCCTAAGTATCCAAGGTGTGTGAAGAAGAGATGGTTGTTTTGGTTGTGGAAAAATAGGGCACCAAATCTCTGAGTATCCTTATGTTGTTAAAATAGGTAAGGAAGGGTGTATTTGAGGTCAAGTGGTTCCAACAGGGCAAGTGCAAGATACCCAAACCCTAGGGGGAGGTTCATATGGAGACCGATTCGATGATCTTTAACAGGGGCAAGAGATGGATGAGGCCTTTGATCTTGTTATTGGTACATTAAAGGTTTTATGATTATAAGGTCTATATTTTAATGTATCTAGGTGGCACTCTTTCATTCACTACTCCATTTGTTGCTAATAGATTTCATGTATGTCCCGAATTATTATGTAAAACCTTTGAATTGTCTACCCTCATTGGTGAGTCCATTATCTCTAGAAGAGTCTATAGGAGTTATCCCGTGTCTATATTGCATAGAGTCTTGCCTTATGATTTTGTTGAGCTTGACCTAGTAGATATTGAATATATTCTTGGGATGGATTGGTTACATGCATATCATGCTCCCATTGATTTTAGAACTTGTAGGGCTAAGTTCCAAATTACTAATGAGCCTGTCCTTGGGTGGGAAGGTCATAATTCGACGGTTGAGGATAGGTTTATTTCTTGTCTTAAGGCCCAAAAGTTTGATTTCCAAGGGTTCCATTTACCATTTTTAAGGATTAGGGACGTCGAGTCTAGATTCCCTACTATTAAGTAAGATTCAGTGGTTAACCAGTGTCTTGATGTTCTTCTCGATGAGTTTCCTGGTGCTCCTCCCAAAAGGGAAATAGATTTTTATATGACTTTTTTCCCTGATACTCAACTCATTTCTATTCCTCCTAACCATATGTCCCTGGTGGAGTTAAAGGAGCTAAAGGATCAATTGAAAGATTTATTGGAGAAGGGCCTTAAAGGGCCTAGTAAGTCACCTTGGGGTACACTAGTGTTGATTGTAAGGAAGGAAGATGGCTAACTAAGGATGTGCATTGATTTCCAGCAACTTAATAAGGCTACAATAAAGAACAAGAATCCTTTTCAAAGAATAGATGGCCCATTTGATCCACTACAAGGGGCTAGTCATTTTATTAAGATTGATCTTTGGTCCTGATACCACAAAGGTGAAAGAGTGTGATATTCCCAAAATGGCTTTTCGGACTACGTATGGGTATTTTGAATTTGTGGTGATGTTGTTTGGTTTAACTAATGCACCGGCGGTATTTAAGGACCTTATGAATAGGGTCTTTAGCCCTACCTTGGTATAGTTGTTGTGGTATTCATAGATGATGTTTTGGTTTTCCTCCTCAAGTGAAGAAGAGCATGTGAGGCTTTGGAGGGTAGTATTGCAAACCTTTAAGGAAAAAAAGTTGGTTGTTAAATTTAATAAATGTGGGTAATGATTAAAAGAAGTAGAATTCATTAGGCATGCGGTGTAAGGTGATGGAGACAAAGTGAATCTCAGGAAAAAAGAAGTTCATTGTTTGGCATAGTTGAGAGTTAGGTTAGGTGAGGCCGAAAGAAAGAATGCTGGTGTTTTTAGATTGATTCAACCCTTCTTGGATTGAAGTGGCCAAATCTAAGAAGGACCTCGACCCCACTTTGTTAGAATTGAAAGCATTGGTGAAGGATGGCAAGATGGGGGTTTTGTTCCAAGGCGGGAGATGGTGCCCTTGGCCACCAAAGTAGGTTGAGTGTGACAAATGTTGATTGCTCGAAGAATTTGATTTTGAAGGAGGCACATAACTTATCCTATAATACTGTAACACCCCTCAGCGTAGCTCAGAAAGACCGTATGATGCATTTTTTTAATATCTCAAAATACCGTATAGAATTTCACAAATCTGACCTCATATTCTTGTTCAGAGAGCAAAATTATGTGGGAGAATAGTTACCTACAAGGTATATTTTACCCGTGCCAAAAAAATAATTTTTAGTGAAATTTCACAAGCAGTGGTTGTCCGCGTCACGATCACGACGCGGACTGGACATGCCAAAGGTCAAAAAGCCCCTTTTTCACTCAAGGACAATTAGGTAATTACCCGATGTCTATACATACATGAAACCCTCATCCTTAGCCATTTTCCAACTCCAAAAACTCACCAAAAATCTCTCAAATTCCTCTCTATCTTCACCAAATCCTCCATCCATTCTCAAGATTTTCAAGAAATTTTGTTAGAATTCAAGAAAACCAAGTCAAGCCCCAAGTCCTCCTCAAGTCTTTCTTCAAGAAACTCCAAGCCTAAGGTATGTGAGTCTTCATTGACGGGTCCTTTCACCCTTGGAACCCCAAAACTATTTTTATCCAATTTCTTGATTCTAATGACTAATTCCTTATGGGTATTTTTTATTATCACTCCATTACATTAAAAATATCAGAAATGCGTTTATTCCTGATTTATTGATGCATGGACTCCTACTACTGATTGAGATTATGATATTTTATTACATTAAAGATTTGTAAGCTATGACATCTTGAAAGATTCTAAAATATTACGAGTTTTTGAATGGTTTTTATTACACCCAAATCGGGGTTTTACAAGTATGTCGTTGGGTTGTTTGAATGACTTCTTAAAAGACTTAATATATCCCTCTCATGTTCATTATTATTGAATCTAAAATTTTAAGCTTAAATACATATACTCAACATGTTTTGACTAAGTTATATGGCAAATATCTTATTTGATGAAGGCTTATGGTAGCACATGTGATTTATGGATGTTGTTGATGTTGAAAGGAAATTAAGCATTCTATGAGTTCATGAGAATATTATAAATGTTATGAATGATATGAAACCCTTTATTTGATATTATGATGTGATGGTTTGATGAACTAGTTCATGATTGTTATGGAGGATAAGGTATATCAAGTATTATGTGAAATTCATTGAAATATTACGAAAGCTACGTGTTATTGTAAAGCCCTCCTTATGATGTTATGTTATACAAGTTGTGTATGTTATGATTACCCTTATGTTTGTATGTCTAATGCGACTAGTCTTATGAAATTTAGCATGAATGAGTAAAAAAATGTGAGTCCCCACCTAGTTATGATTATGAGACTATGGTGATCCGTAAGTAGAGAGATATGAAATGATGACCCGTTAGTAGAGGGATATAAAATGATGACCCATTAGTAGAGGGATATAAAATGATGACCGGTCAGTGGATGGATATGAAATGATGACCCATTAGTAGACAGATATGATTATGATGCTACCCGATAGTAGAGGCTTAGCCAAGATGTAGGAGCTATCTTTATGATGATTAATGTTCTAAATGCTTATGGGAAGGGTTAGTAGAATACCTCTCCACTAGTGACACCATGATTCATGCTTATGATTATTCCGTGAGAGTATACTTAGTACCATGTGAACCTTGAGATGGATGCGGAAACTCCCCATTAGAAGAGCCATGAGACTGTTAGTAGAATCTCATTGTTCCATAACTACGCGCCACCATAGGAAATAAGAATCCCCCGATAGTAGAGGTTGATTTCTAGACAAACTGATAGCAGAGGTTGCTCAATAGTAAGGCTTTAGTGGATCCACTTAAGCATCTTAGGAGGCCGCATCATCAAGTGACTTCCCTATTTCCTCCAGTGTAGGGAAAACATTGGGACTCCATGGCTTAGCTCACATATTTTATGTCGGTTAAAGGTTGCTCTCACACATGTTCAAGTTCTCCTTATGGTTCTAAGTTGTCCCTCTTATGATGATTAAACGGCTCCTTTATGTTATGTCTAATGGTGATTTAAAGTTCTTACAATTCTTTGTTTCACAAATTCAAATGGTATTTTACTCTAAAGGTACACGTGAAACGACCCCAAAAAGTGCCTGAAAATGTGCCTCGGAAGTGCCCGGAATAGTAATTTCCATATATCTCAAATTTCATACATGATATCGAAACTTCAACTTCATATTCTTGTTCAGGCAATCATTTAAAATGGAAAATAGGTCTAACCTAGATTTAAGAGAAAAAATTTAGCAATTTTGATTTTTCAAAAAAAGATTTCCAGAGAGCTTTTCATGCCCCTGGCGTGACGCGCCAAGGGCGCGCAATAGTGTAAAATCTGGCCAATTTTTTGCTTTGGTCCAAGACTTTTATGTCTTGGACCTAAGTGTTCCCAAATGTGAAGATATCTATACTTAGCTATTTTTTACCTTCATATCATTCTAAACATTCTCCAATACTCATTCAAACACTTAGCCAAATATTTTACTCCTAAACTCAAGTATCAAAACCCTCTCCGAATCTAAGGATTTTCTCTCCATCTTCAAGTCTCCATCTCCAATTTTCATTAAGTTCATCTCCAAAGCTAAGGTATGCAGGTTTCTTCCTTGGTTTCCTTTCACCCATGATACCCAAGCTCTTTTTACCCAAATTTTGCATGATTTAAAGTTGATTTATTCATGGGTCTCATCTATTATGAAAATCACTGCACACTATGTTGGAGTTTATGAAGTTGTAACTGTTTTACTATGTATGGAGCTATAAATCTAAGGTATATTGTGAGAATTAATGAAGGATCTTGATATATATTGTTTGAGGGTGTTATCAAGTATCTATTGATGGCTTTACACTGATTTTTCTAGATTGATTTCACTCTTGAATTGCATGGTTTTACACTAGCATTACACACTCTCTAAGTGTTTGATAAAATGTCCGGTTATGAATTCTTGAGGAATTGAAGGTCCAATATATATATTATGAGTTGAATGATTTTATGATGATGAAATGATGATGAAATGAAGATGAAAAGGAATGTATGTGTACGATAATGAAAGGAGTGTATATATACAATATTATCTCTATATAGTGTTGGGGATGATCAAGCCTAGATCGGGGGGTTGTAGGCCTCCGTAACCTATCAAGTGGTTGGTATCTTGGTTGCCTAGCTCGAGGGGTTGTAGGCCTCGATAACCTATCGAGTGGTTGGTATCTTGGTCGCCTAGCTCGGGGGGTGGTAGGCCTAGGTAACCTTGTTGGGGGTTCGTACCCATCAACCTTGACAGGGGGTTTATGGGAGGTTTGTACTCCATCAACCTCATGAAGGTGTTCATACCTCATGCGCCTATCCAAGGGGGTGGTAGGCCTTGGCTTGCACTATAATGGTCACTCCTTACACTCGTATTATGACCTATATAAGCATGGTTTTACTTCAAGCATCATTCATACATGTCATATTGTTAGTATGTTATTCATTGATTATGATAATGCATTTTTCTTATGATGCCTACCTCTTGTTGCATTGCATCCTACATACTTAGGATATTGAAATGTACTAACGCATACTTTATGCCTATATGATGTCACCATGTAGGAATCGGTATACCGCTTGATCATCCTCCTCCTTCACATGGCTAGTACAACTTCTATCAAGCTTGTTAGTGAGTCCTCCATTACGGGTATGTTACTTATGATCTCTTGCTATGCATTAAGACTATTTTCCTTTGACTTATGTATTGATTATGAGGGTGAGCCCAGTTGCTTTGTCTTAGCCCCCGCTCTTCTCTATGTAGTAGAGGTGTTGTCTGACATGACATGTATCTATGTTATAAGCTTTGACTCTATTGACTCATAATGTTTATAATATGGAAGTTTACCCTTAATCCCAATTACCCTTGTTTACATTTATCTCTTATTGTCATTCTAATTGCTTCCATGACCAAGGATGTGTAATGATATGCTATGAGGCTTCTTTGAGGTTCCTTCAGGTTCCCCATTCGCCAGTCAGGTCTAGGGCATAGGCTTGGGTCATGACACACTCTTTCTTTTGTTACGCCTTTTTTTGCCAAAATGTTTTATGTTTATCCCGAATTGTTGTGTAAGTCTTATGAGATGTGTACTCTCATTGATGCATCTATTATTGCTATAAAGGTCTATAGAAATTTCCCCGTTAAAATTTTGCCTTGTGATCTTATTGAGTTGGATATGGTGGATTTTAATGTCATTCCTGGGATGGATTGGTTGCATGCATATTATGTCTCTATTGACTGTAGAACCCATAGGGTCAATTCCAATTCCCAAATGAACCCATCCTTGAGTGGGATGGTCATGATGTAGTGGTCAAGTGTAGGATTATCTCTTGCATTAAAGCCCAAAAGTTAATCTCTAAGGGGTGTCTCTATCATCTTATGAGGGTTAGGGATGTTGAGTCCAAAGTCCTTCCCATAGAGTCAGTTCCGATGGTTAATGAGTTCCTAAATGTCTTCCCTAGTGAGCTTCCTGGTGTTTCTACCAAAGGGAAATAGATTTTGGCATAGACATCCTTCCCGATACTCAACCCATTTCTATTCCCCCTTACAGTATGGCCCCGACGGAGTTAAAAGAGTTAAAGGAGCAACTGAGGTATTTGTTGGGAAGGGGTATTATTAGGCCTATCCAATCACCTTGGGGTGCACCTGTATTATTGTTGAAAAAGAAGGATGGTTCTCTTAGAATGTGCATTGACTACCGGCTACTTGATAGAGTCACCATATGGAATAAGTACCCTCTACCAATGATTGATGACTTTTTTGACCAACTTTGAGGGGCTAGTCACTTCTCTAAGATTAATCTTTGGTCGGGGTATCATCAAGTGAAAGTGAGAGAGTGTGACATTTCCAAGACGGCCTTCCGTACTAGGTATGGGCATTATGAATTTGTGGTCATATCTTTTGGGTTGACCAATGCACCGACTATCTTCATGGATCTTATGAATAGGGTCTTTAAGCTCTACCTTGATTCATTTGTTGTGGTCTTCATTATTTATATTTTGATCTTTTCTAATAGTGAGGAGGAGCACGTAAGTCATTTGAGGGTGGTGCCACAATGGTTGTGGGAAGAGAAGTTGTATGCAAAGTATAAGAAATGTGAGTTTTAGTTGCAAGAGGTTGCCTTTCTAGGTCATGTGGTGTCGGGTGACGATGATGAAATGATGATGAGATATGATAAGATGATGAGATGATGAGATGATGATGAAATGATGATGGAATGATGATGAAAAGGAATGTATGTATATGATGA